>JAXQKE010000217.1:0-33506 GCA_037042355.1 Candida sp. Y128-05E | reverse complement strand
TAAAGATCCGTGCCTCAAGCGTGTAAAGATCCGTGCCTCAAGCGTGTAAAGATCCGTGCCTCAAGCGTGTAAAGATCTGTTTCGTCAGATTTTCTTGGAGTCAAATTTCTGTTCATCATTTTGCGCTTTCAAAATTTGACCAATTGGATATATTGGGTGCATGTTTCGTATTTTTTGACGTCTCGTATATTTGCGAAACCTTATTTATCTCCATCTATCAGAATATTATGTGGTGTCCATATTAATTCCGCGGTCTCTCCGGCAAACCACTGTCCAACCACTACGCCACGGACAAGATTTGCGACCGCTCCCTCGTTTCGATTCCTTGATCTGCTAGAATATTTCTACCTATTTCTCGCTCAATATTGGTTCAATTGATGATAAACTTAAATCAATCTTATATATTCATACATAAGTATCATCTATATTAGTACCATTCTCCGTTGAGAGCTTTCAGATTTATTTTCATTTATTTTTTACTGATCTCCAAAACTCTGCAATTTTCATTCAAATATTGTTAACTTTTTGGAATGTAGATAAATAATGGTAATATGCAGGGTCAATATATAGAATGATATTTAGTACAAAACTTATTAGAAATGTATATAACTTTAATGTAAACCTAAGATAGTGGATATGCGAGTTATTTCAATTTTACTGCTTTCACTCGTAGGGTATAATCTCATGTTCGGTATTGTTTTTTCCTTTTCTTAGTTTTGTGGTTGCAGTGCATGAAATGTGGACTGATATTTTCGAAGAGTTTTTTTCTTACTCAGTCACCGGGTGATCTTCATTGAGCAAGCTAGGTACATTTTGTACCCTGGGAGTGTTATCAATTTAGCATACAATGTGTTATTGAATTCCGAAACACGGAAGAGAGAAAGAGTGAACAGGATATTAGCCCAATTCCTACAACCAAAACTTTAAGGAAATTCAAATATTCAATTCATTAACTATAGCTTATACAATGAAAAGATTTTAGCTTGTATCTCATTAGTCGTTCACATCCCTAATTTTGTACTGTTACCAAATAAATCTATAAATCGACTGATTCTAGAATTATAAGAATAATGGTAAAGCGGCAACTAAACCAATAGCACCAACGGCACCTCTAATGGCAATGTTTGAAGCTGTTTCAACGGTAGGAGATGATGTAACAGCTTCAGAAGAGGAGCCTGCAGCGGAGGCGGATGATTCTTCAGCAGCAGTAGTTTCAGCAGCGGATTCCTCAGCAGCAGCAGTGGACTCACTTTCGTCGGTAGTAGATGCAACAGCATCGTCAGCAGTAGCAGTTTCACCGTCCTCGGTAGTGGTAACATCAGCTTGTCTAACAGCAGCTTCTGACAAAGCAGTTGAGTAAGAACCTGGCAAGGCCCAGGTGTTGGCACCAACACTATTACACATAGAGGTAATAGCAGAGGTAGCTTGAACAATTTCATCACCCAGACAGGAGGAAACCAAACAGTCAGCGACTAAAGCATTCCAGTTAGGCATGACACAGAAACAACCGGAGTCGAAGGTTGGACAAACGGTTGGATTATCGTAAGAGACACAGTCATAAGCACATTCTGGTAAGTCATCATAAACCGGATCAGCAAAACCATTGATGGTGTAAGATGTTGGAACTGATGGGTAAGTATCCCAATCATCAGCTAAAGCAGCAGTAGCTAAGATTAAAGTTTTTAAAACGAAGGTCGTGGATCTCATTGTTGGTATATTAATGATGAATAAAAAGTTTCTGAACGATAATTCTACTGGTATTTATATTAATTATTTCAATGTTTATCAATTTAATCAATATTATCTTTTCCATCTATTTGGTAACAATTTTGTGACCGTTGCCGCTTGAAAATGAATTTAAAAGTGAGCTGCATATTTCAGCCAATAATTGATCGGTGCGCAATGATGGCATTATGGTTGCATCGCTTAATTTTTGCCAAGATTTGTCGTAGATCGGGGGTTTCCACTTGTTGTTGATCCTACTCCCTTCAATTGGTACCCAGCAGCCACAACACATAATCACCAACAGAGTCCACCATAGGCACCTAGTTCAATTTCCATCATTACATCCACAACAATAATTACCTCTCTTCTTTGACCTAGCATGATTTGCTCTTCTGGCTTAGAAATAGTATCAGTAATTCATAACTAACTACATGCCAAAACGTCGATGATCCTCTATGTCCGAATGTCGGGAATTACAAAATATACATCGGCACATATGGATCAACAGGACGTTTCAATGCCGCATCTTTCAAGATTTCCACCACTAGAATATGAGGATAGTATGGCTTAACTAGACAACAATGGGGTCGTATAATGTACAATGCAAGTATATTGTTACTGATGGTTTAGATAAAAACTTTAGGACCATGTGCTGGTGTAATATACGGCCGAACTTTCCGGAATCCCTACAAGGATATCCGCAACAATATGTAACATGAACTGCATAGTTATAATTCTTCACGGCGCACATGCAACATCTGCTTGTTGTTACATTTTTTACGGTGAGTGAAGATTTTCGTTCCAGCCTTATTTGCCGAGAAGTAAGTAGATGACGTGGACAAACGTAAATAATATCAATTATTGCATTGTCTATTTTCGGAAGTTTTTCTTGTCTAAATACCTGCAGCTGCTGATGTAAAAGATTACTTGGCATAGATGGAAAAGATAACTGCACTATGAAAGTTTTGCAATCCGTTTGGGTGTGAGTAATATACAACCATGTACGTTCCGAATTCGGAACAAAGGCTGATTTAAAACACTTTCCATCTACTGGCTACATTTTCCGATATCCCCTCTATACTGAATTCTTGGTAGTTTAATATATAGATATTTCATTTCCAATCAACTTCACATAATTGATTAACTTGAAAATGGCGTTAGGGTACGATGTTGTTGCTTTTGTAGAGAAGGAACGTAACATCAAATACCAATGGTTGATGTTCGTCCTCACCATGGGGATTTTAATTTTGCATGGTATATTATTCCATTGGATCCCTCGCTTGTTACGAAGTAGAAGAGGACCAGAATCACTAAATAATAAACTGTATTTCCGGGTTTTAAACCAATGGGATAGATGGACAAGCTGTTGTTGTATTCAGATTAGAGGGAAAAAATATTACTTTCAACCCAGCGTGGTCTTGGTGATTATCGTGTTCTGTGGAGTTACAGTTGCTTTGACCCTTCTGGAAACTACCGATATTCAATATCAATCTTATGGGTATGTTATTTCAAAAAGAATAGGAAGAGTAGGTATTGGTAATTTTATTACAATCATGGTCATGGTTATGAGATTTGATATTGTTGCCGCTGTAACTGGATTGCAACATGATCGGGTGATATTTTTGCATAAATGGTTAGGACGATTCATGTTTGCCTGTGAAGTTGTTCATACATTTTTGGCCGTGCAGTATTGGGTTGACTTCAATTTCCTTACCATGCTCTTGATTCCCCCGCAATTGTTTGGAATGATTGCCATGGGCGCTCTAACGATGATGACCTTGGGATCTTTGAAATTCATCAGAGACTTTGCTTTTGATATATTCTTGGTCCAGCATAGAGTCTTCAACTTGGTAATGTTATTGTTTACGTATTTCCACAATTCTGCTGATCATGCAGCTGTCTTGATTGCTGTGCATCTTTTGGTGCTTGATAGAATTGGTGGTAGAGTAATCACCTTTATGCATAAATTCAAATCTCCAACTAAGGGACTTGCCGATTTTGAAATCTTAGATGATCGTACAATTTTAGTCAATATACCAATGAAGATTGTTAGAAATGATAGTTGGTGGACTACTTTCTTACCTAATGTATTCTGGTGGAAACCAGGTCAACATGTTTATTTGAATGTTTGGAAAGCTTATAAATTTCAATTTCATCCGTTCACTATTGCTAGTTTACCTGAGTCAGGCAAATTCACTTTAATCATTAAAGTTAAAAATGGTTTCACCAAGGTTCTTTATAAAACGTTACAAAAGCAATTGAAAAAGAACCCCGATGAACCTTTACAATTGAAAGCCGGTATCAGGGGTCCTATGGGTGGTAAACGTCAAACCTTAATTGGATTTGATACCAACTTGTTGATTGCTGCAGGTGTTGGTGGGTCAATGGTGTTCCCACTAGCTCTTGATTTACTTCGAGAACTCAAAAGAAGAGATGAAATTGATGATTTCTTGCATAGACCAGAACGTTCCACAGTCAAGATTATCTGGGCAATAAAACGTAAAGCAAACATGTATTGGTTCCACCAAGTTATAAATGATTTAATCCCATTTATAAAAGATGGTAAATTACTGTTTGAAATTTACATCACCGAAGAATCGTTAGACCCAGACAATAGTTCTACGTCCAATAGTAGTTATACTGCAAGTGGTATGATTGAATGCAAAGAGTCCACTGATGAGATGTACAAAGCAATAGAAACTAGCAGCGAGACTGAAAATAACTTGTCGCAAATTGATAATTCACTTGAAAAATGCAAGAGCTTAGAAATTGTTAATATGTCAGATGCATCATTATCAACCACATCGGGTTGGGGGGAGATTAACTATACATCAATGTCGTTAGAAGAGATCAAAATCAAAATAGACAAGGAGGATGAACAATTGAAAAAGAGACGAGTAGCTCTTAGAGATGAAAAGATCAAGTTACACAAGGAAGAAATCAGAGCTTGGATTGAAAACATATCACAATTGGTACCAATTCAATATAGCCGTCCTTGTGTGGATACACTTATTCGGAATGAAGCGGATCCACTAACCGGTAAATCTATGAAGGCCTTGGCTGTCAATGCATGTGGACCACAAGATTTGTTGGACGCCGTTAAATGTGGAGCCAATAAAATTCGTAGGATTAGATATGCACCCGAGGTAGTATGTCATACAGAAGGGTTATAATCGGGATGATTTTCCATCCCGAAAACTAATATATATATAATAAATAATCAATGTAATTTATGTATTCCAAGAGAATATAAATGGTTTAAGCTAGTTTGTATCTTTTTCAGTTTTTTGGACTGTACTCGAACCTGAAAACTCGACATTGCTAATACTTTCCTCTTTATTTTTTAATATACTTTCTCGCTGATCATAGTCTAGACTTTATGATCTACTTTTGTAATAATGTACGCTTGCGTTATCGTTTTTGACATCTTGGGTGTCGATCCAAAATCCATAAAGTTGTCCAATCTATGTGCTGCCATGACCGGTACTGGCGGACAAAGAACCAAAGCGAATAGTAGGATCCCCGAGCGGGGATTATCTGAGTCACACAGCGAAGAGATCAATGATACCCCGAGTGACAGTTCTTGCTGGACAACAGAATACGTTATACCCATTTTGAACTTGTTTTTCTCTGGATGGGGATATTGTCCAGTAGATGTCTTAAAGCTTCTCGACACTTCACGTTTAATTGATTTAACTCAAAATTACTAGCAAAGTATAGAATTCAACTTTGTGTTTCCATTACAATCATTCGATTTGTCACCTGTGGTATTTCCGTTTAATCCGTTTAGAATAATTGGATTCTATTTTTAAGTGTGAGCATCTAAATTTGGTCTCAAAAAAGTTACCCGGATTTCCAATTGCCGGTCATTTCATTGGAATGTTATGGGTGCCATTATGAGAACCAATATATTCTATAATCCCCCCGTATTAAACGATTCAGTTAATGATATTTGATGGACTTATTCATACTAGAAATGATTTTCCTATAGTTGCTGTTCTTTTTGTAAGGGAATATATAGATGGGAACATTTTTCCAATTATGGAAACTTTAAGTATAATACTGGTTAACCTTCCTAAAGTACTAAGCAGCTATATGTGCTACACATTCATTGAATTGTCAATGCGTGCTCGTGTATTCACATGCACTCAATCTCTTCTTCGTATATATAAGCGTTGAATTCTTCTTGGATATGCAGATATGTCATGATGAATTCTCAAGAACAGCCAGCAGAAGCCTCTACCGAAATTTCGGAGGAAACCAATCAACCTTCATATGTCAATGAATTAGCCAAATCAAAAACAAGAATAATTGCTTATTCGCTAGTAATTGCCTTGTGTCTCTTGTCACATTGGTACTATATCCCAGAGACTAATGGTTGTACATTAGAATTTAATCCGGATTCAGTGACAAAGAATTTCAACGCGGAAACCAATTACTGGACCTATGCACCCAAGACGAATGATACTGAACTAGTAGTGCGGCTTGATGCAAATATATATGATAATGCTGACTTCATAAATGGCTTTGATGCTGCGTTCCGTTTTTGTAATACAATCGCAAATATCTTCATTGGAATCTGGCTCATAGTTTGCTTGCCCGTGCTTTTCGGAATGGGAGGAGTAATCGAACCACTCGAATCAACACCCGAGCGAAAGGATTGTTTGGAAGCTATGTATGGTCTAATAGGCTTTAAAGTAATGACTACGTTCTTTGTAATCATATCTCAACGTGAACCATGCACGTATACTTTAACTACAGTGTAAATAACATGGTTGAAACTAGTTTGATTTACAAACAATGGCATGTTCCAGATTAATTTATATTACAGTATATTCAATTCTCCCAGTCACTAACAAAGTAATTTTCAAACAGTCAAATATCACACAGGTTTCTAGTATAGAGATTTTAATTTAGTTACAAGCTGGTTAAAGCTTCTAGTTATGGTATTAATATTATTTTAGATATGTTTTTAAATCAATATTACACACACCAATTTCTGTTATTAATATTTCCATTGGGTTGTTTTTGAAGGAGTAATTTACTTCCCTTCACCTTAATTCTCAACTTTACTTCAACTCCTTTGTATATTCTCCATAATTTGGTTAGATATATAGATCTAAGAAAATCGATATATTTTCATGTATTTTCATTCTTGTATATAGGTAGATCTATAATTTTTCCATCTGGCGTCAAGTTAAAAAAAAAGATGTGTGAATAAAACTAGTTTTATTCCATCTTCTCTTAATCAATCATTAATATGGATACTTTGCCCCAAACAACAGGTGACATCCCCAGCCAAGTTCTCGAAGAACAGAAATATACCAAAAGTTACTTTATTGAAAAGGCAATTCAGAACAAGAGAGCTATTGCTTATTCTATCGTTGTCCTAGTAAGTATTTATCTTCACTGGTATAGCTCCTCCACTATTACAGGATGTTCCTTATCATTTAACCCAAGATTGATTTCCGAAACATATAGTAAACTGAATGATGCATGGGTTTACAAGTCTACGGCTAAAGATTCCAGTCTTATTGTTGTGCTTGATGAAAATGCAAATGAAAATTCTCGTGGCTTGATGGGTGTCAGCATTTCTGGTCGGATTTTCAATACTGGCTGTAATTTCTGGCTCGGTGTCTGGCTTATCAAGTGCTTGCCAGTTTTGTTGGGAATGGAAGGCATTATTGATCCAGTTGAAGCAGCAATAGGTGGAGATACTGCTGTGTGGACTTGTATATGTTTGTTAATTGTCAAAGCCCTTTCCCTTTTCTATTTGTTCATATCTCAAATTGGTCAATGTACCTATACTTTAATGAGTGTTAAGTGAAAGCAACGTACCAAAATCTTATTGTGTGAATTAATTGTGTGAAAATAAAGGGCTCAGATTTGCTACGAAAATATCGATACCTATATATCGACTGCATTGGTTTGAGAATTATATAACTACATACATATATAACCAATACACATCACCCTTTTGAATATCTTTTGTTAATCAAGCTTAACAAACCTAATCACATTTTAGGGTCTACCAACTGACATACCCTTTTCAATTTGGACAGCTATTCTTACTACAGTATGAGTATAACCTACTAATCACTAGGTGTTGTTGCTCTGTTTTTTGCTGTAATTCGAAGTAAAAAAATTACGGCTGGTAAACTACAATGTGTGATGCTATTTCGAATCTTGAACACGACAAAGTCAAAATTAACATATCCGATACCGGAAATATCATTTTATCCCCATCCTATTTTAATCAAGGTTACCCTGATTTCATTTCACCATAAAACTGACAAAGAAAAAATATATACATATAAATTACTTTGATTTTATTCTTTTTAATGAATACCATCCTAGTCATTGCTAACTATTAAAACTATCTCTCTAACTTTGTTGTAAGACATAGCTAATACACATATTGCTTAATAACCATGTAGAATGTATAGTCGTATCTGCTACTAATATTACGTATTGACCACGAGTTGATTTCTAATCAACCCTTTTCGCTATCACATTCTTCTACTTATTTAGTTGAATTGATGATTACTTTGACAGATCTAGCGAGTATACGAGACTAGTAATAAAGTGGGATTGGTTTTATAGAACCTGCTACCAAGTATAAAATGAGAACATCCAAATTCGTAAATAAGTTACCCTACCATTAGTATCCTTATTGTAGTTAACTTGATATAGGGTTTATAAACAAGACGAGACATAAACATCCTAAAATGAATAAGTATTTCTCACTTTGTAGATGCAGATAGAAACGACTATTTAAAGTTGAAATTGATGAACCTATCGAATGGAAAATTGATTCGTAGTTACCCTGATTTTCATTTTACTATAAAAACACAACAATAATTAGTTAGCAATATTTTTTTCTTGGAAAATGAACCTTGTACTTGCTAACTATCGCTGTGTTTTTTAATGAACCCAGGTTGGCATTTGCAAGCCAGGTGCAGTTATTCTGCATCCCCAGAAGTAAATAGCTAATATATAAATTGCTTAATCGTCATTGTAGCTTAAAATAATACTATTGTAAAAGTTTCATACGACTAACGTATACTAGATATCTAGTGATAATAATGATGTTAAAAGAGAGTTTAGAGTCATTTATGGTAGGACTATTCACTGGTGGATAAATGGTCGCTTATTGTGACTATATGGATGTAGGTTTTACCCCATAATTATGGTTAAGAGTTACCCGCCTATAAATTTTAAGTAAATGCTTGGCGGAGTTAAATTCATAGACGTGTCATTTATTATAAACAGCGTGTCATTTAAATAATAACGTCTTCTTTGGTTACGTGGTATCTATGTGGGATATGCAGCAATTCCCACAAGTTTTGAAAAACTATCGCCAAGTATTACATATTAAATAGTAGTTCTGTTTTGTTTACCTAGCTAATATATTAAAATTTGCATTCTGAGTTATTAAGTATAGTTATACACTGGTAGATTGTTATGTAGTTTGAACAAATCCAGTACTTGTCCTCTTACCGCGTGCGCCAATTACTTGACGACTACAACAATTATTTTCTCCTTTTCTTTTTATAATATATTTTGAAAGCTTATCCTACTTTCAACAACAATATAAACATTGACTCATTCCCACTCAATTCATTAGTTTCAAATTACTGGAATATATTTAACACTAGTATTATCAGGTCACTGCTAACTATCGCTCAATTGTGGCCGAATTTTCCCAGCTTCTTAAAATAGCTAATATACATCTTGCTTAATATTTAATGTAGAGACTTGTAAAATGAACTACTCTCACTGATACTGCAACCAAAGTAACGTTTGATTTCAGTAACTATTCTAATCTTGAAGTATTGTTATTCTCTTAGTCTTCCTTTCTACGAATTATAACATTTCCAATGTATTGACACTAATATGGATTATTAAGGATCAACGCTCTTACTGTTAGTGGAGATATCGCCATACTATATTCATTAGTAATGTCATTTTTAGTTGTTAGCGCTACCATTTTGTAAATGAGAACATCCAAATCAGGAAACTCTGTTACCCTACTTTTAAACTTTAATATGAGAATCATGTGCAATCCTTGATTTCAACATTCATGGATGGCTTAATTTAGTTTCGATAACTACCTAATTATATTTCGTTAGTATTTGTATAGTAGCTAACGATAAGGTTCTATTGGATATTCTATGTGTTTATTGTGAACCCAAATTACGGATTTTGCTTTTCGGTTGTGAATTAGTGACTGTTAAAACTCTATTTTTATTTTGTTTCTCCTATTGAAGGTTCAAATTTAGAATTACAAATAGTATCCAACAGTTACCCTGATCCAAATTTTGGTATAAATAAAGGAGACACTGGATAAAATCCTATTCAAATTATTCAAGGTTTTTTTCATTATTTGCTAACTATTGCTCGGAAGCATCCGGAAAGACTATTGTTTCTAAAGTAGTTCTAATATATGTTGCTTAACTAATCATGTAGATTCTAACACGATCATTATTGTAGAATTCTTCGTCTCTTTGAACTATACTGTGAAGACTGGGTATATGAAATGAGCATTATCTAAATATCTCAAACCCCCATTCTTAACAATTAGGTCACATTTGTAGAGGGTAAAGATACAATTGTATTCACTGAGACAAAAACTTTCCCCCTGCAATTTGCAGTAGTCTAACCATCACTCCATATGGGAATGTTAGTACATTATTGATTGATCAACAGCCCATTGTTGATAATTCACACAATGCTTCTCCGCGGCTCGAGTTCAAATAGAGGGGTATGGGAAATACGGGATTTCTCTGGTTTTAATTTTGATAATCTCGATTAGAGATATTGAAGTATACTACAGTTATCTTATCTCTCTTCTTGCTTAAAGTAATTCCATGGAACTAAGCATTATCCCTATTCGAGCTGGCAATATTGTGTATGCTTGTTCTACTAGATTTATGGTCAGTCATTTACTATTGATGTAATTGTATCTCAATGATATCCTGTACAAAGCAACAGTTGTAGTAGATCATATTTCCTAAAGATAGTTATTAATCTGGCATTGATGACTTACCCGGATTAGTTCACGGGGCATATAAATATCTCAATATTTAAGGATATTTATTTTTCTTTATTATTTATTGCTAACCACTGCTTATTTTATCATATTTTACTATATCCACTAGGGTGTTTAGCTAATATATATTTTGCTTAATCGAAATGTAGTCAATGTAAAGTGAACCCACAACTCTGAGTGATCAGGTATTTTAAAAGAGAACAACATTTATGTATTTCTAGTTTAATTATTGGGAATAAATTGGAACTGAAAAACCTGGATCTTGATGAGAGCGCTTATAGGTATACGTGTCTTGCTAAAATTATATTATTGTTAAATGTATAAAACTTATATTCAATATGGTATACTAATTAATACTATTTCTTAGAACAAGGATCGAACTTTCTTTCAAGTAATTTGGGTAAATTGTCCCTCATATATGGTGTTGACTCGTCGGGTCAACTCTCTCCGTTAGCCAGTATAAACAATGACATCATTATTTATTCTGACATGTCTCCATGGTTTTCATCTTAACTCTAGTTTTAAAATTGTTTTCTACTACTGTTTGTTGATTTTAGGTTTATAATTGTCTTTGGATGAATTGATAATTGTCGTGCTAGTCAAGACTAAGAAGATATTATATGGGTTTACAATTATTTCTTATTTATATGTACACAGAGAATTTAGTTTCAGCTCTCGCGGATTGCTTTACTGTTGTGTCGTCTTGAATTTATTGATAATTGTGACACTTGTATGATTGGATTCACGACTGTTTCAGATACCCGGATTCAAGTTATTCCTAACCCATATCAAATTTAAATGAATGCCCCAATATAACTATAATATTTAATTTGTGATGGAGAACTACTGTCGCTCCCATTGCTCGTCTAAATTAGTGGTGGGTTAAGTAACCCCCGGTTCAAACGTTTTTACCGTTTACATCATCACCGCCAAACTAAATTGGTCACCCAACGTTTAGTGAATCGTCGTTTTAGTTAGATCTACCTCCTATTTGGAGATATCGGCATTGTGATAAATCAATGATCATAACAAAGAAAAATGCCATTCATAAAAGGAGAACATCCAAACATTGTAATCCAGTTATCCTACTTGAACAATTCAATCAGTTAATCTTTTTCATCCCTGTTTCCCTGCACTATTATATTCACTTTTATAGAATACAATAATTATCAGTTTCAAAACTATTGACTTATACTATTTATCACTTAATGAGAAAATTACATCTGATACATATCATGCTTATTATTTTGTAAAGATTAACTCTAATATAAACCTAAGAGAACGAGGTGAAGGATAATATAAAGAAATAATAGAACTCATAGTAGAAGAATGCTTTTCTAGATTATTTGCCTTACTGTAACTTCTCAAGCCAACGCAAAATAGACTCATTTCAGTAAAATCTAGATCTTGATCATTCTAGAAAACTATCATGTGATTATTGATCATGTGATTGGAATCGTTAATTTGATTTTGTTTATCTATCAGTCACGTTATTGAAACATGAACCAAAATCACATTACTATATTCTGACTTATGATGTATTGATTTTATGATCACTGTCGATAACCTTCTGCAAATTAATATCTTGCCCTTTCTTGAAGCAAAAGGCGGTCGATAATCTTTATTAAAAATTGGAAAAAGAAAAATAAACAGGAAACGGTTTCTGATTGTACTTCAAACCCTTTAATATTCCAGGCTTGGATTGCAACATTTTCGAACAATGAACTGACGGTGGTTGCCATATCCGATAAGCAGTTCATCGTTTTAAGATATTTTATTTACCACTTTGTAAATAATAAAACAGCCTTTCAAAGACTAATGCGGTAATTTTTGAAGTTGAAATTACCACATTTTATAAAATATTGTTTTCAAAATTGCGAATTGCAAATTTGGTTACAGGACGCAAAATAATATATTCGAAACTAAGGACTATAACCGATCTTGTTCCAAGTGAATGATTTCTAAAGCTAGTCGGTTATAGTTAAATATTTACGCTATTTGTTCTAAAACCATGTACCACAAATAAGGGTTAGATAGATATACAACACTAAATGTGAACGAGGGATAGTCCATTAAACTCTACCAATAATGATAATTCAGGATCTACATATACCGGTGTTGTTGCTCTTGTGAAAAGATTCGTATATCAAGTGAGTATTGTTAATCATGGAAGACGGAAATACTGATTGAGGAAAATAATTGCAAGAGCTAGATTAAGCGAAATAATACAAGAAATGAATCACAATTAAAGTTCTTCCAAAATGCCATGACCATTTGAAGCTTAATGAAACCCAGTACTAGGCTCAAAACTATATCGTACTGGTTGTTCGACAATTTCATCTTTCAATGTGGAAAACATTTAACATCTAAACTTATGTCTTTATTCTGTCCTTAAATCTCCTGGATGAAACATAAAAACAATTGGTTTCAAAACATGATCAATCTGTAAGTGAAAAGTATAGATATAAACAAACTCCAGAGGGATACTTCTTCGTAACAAGTGTACGTCAATCATTAACTTAAAGATATTTTTCACATTGTAGATAACCACCTTGGCTTCTGCCGATCTCCATTGGCTTCTATTAATCCCTATAGTTCCGAACCGCGCCCATGCATTATTATTATCAGAACACATTCGAATAATATTCCACTCTGGATTGTATTTTGCACCCTCCGCATATCATTAGTTTGTGGGTAAGCGGTGCCACAACGTGTTCCACAGTAGATGTAAGGATTGCTTTGGGACATTTTTCGGTCTGCAAAACTATGGTGTAGCTTGGAATCAATGGGTGATTATAGTTGAAAATTTCATATCTGCTTCTATAATTGCGCAGGTGCCATACACATCAAGTGCCGACATCATTGTGTACGTTTATCACATAGATTCTTATAATAACCTGCAATGATGAAACATTGCCTGGTTAAAATAATATATATTTTTTGACCTGTGGGTTCAGATTATTATGTTCTAAAAATATTTTGCAGTTAATGTGTCGAAACCTAATTGTCAAGGTATTTAAACAGGCGGATTCTTCCCTATGTCATTTTTTTTAATTACACCAACTATAGCAATGTTATTAGAAATACTTTTACTTTCGTTAATTTCCATCACGGAAGCATTGAATCCTTTCAATGCATTACAGATTTCAGAAAAGACATCTGAATATAGTATCTGTGCTACTAGAGTAGCTGAATTGTCATGGATCCTTAACAATAGCTACTCCTATCAAACACTTTCGATAGAATTGCCATTTACTGAAGTCGATCCATCCAGCAACATGCAATTGATTTCATCTGATGGTGCTACATTGGGAAGTTGTATCTCTACTCGTCTGGAAACCACTGATGGGGATATCTTAACTTGTTCAATTGGAGCAGTAAATAGTGAATCTCATGGTGTATTGACTTTATATTTTACATTTGACGTTCAAAAATTGAACACTAGTCCTGCTGGGTTGTCTTATTTGAATCTTGGTTTTAACTCAATAAATTGGGGTGGAAATGAAGCTTCTTTTTTCATCGGTGAGAGTCCAAAGCTTGATGCAGATGGTTTACGAAAACGTGCTTTAACGGTATTTACATCCACTTATCCTTGTGAATATACCGAAGAAAGCTCTTCTATACCCAGTACGACTGAATTGAGTACCACTGAAACTAGTACCACTGAACCTAGTACCACTGAAATTAGTTCCACTGAATCTAGTACCATCGAATCAAGTACCACCGAATCAAGTTCTACCGAAACTAGCTCCATCGAAATTAGTTCCACTGAATCAACCAGCACAGAATCTACTGAATCTAGTACTACCGAATCAAGTACCACTGAGTCAAGCTCTACTGAGTCGAGTACCACTGAATCAAGTTCCACTGAATCAAGTTCCACCGAATCAAGTTCCACTGAATTAAGTACTACTGAAACAAGTTCTACCGAATCAACTTCTACTGAAACTACTACCACCGAATCAAGTTCCACCGAAACTACCACCACCGAATCAAGTACTACAAAAACCAGTACAACCGAATCAAGTACCACAGAATCAAGTACTATCGAATCAAGTACCCCTATTCCAACTACCACTCCATCAAGTTCCAGTACTTCAAGTTCCAGTACTTCAAGTACCACCACTTCTATACCAGAATTTCCATTGCTTCCAAAGAGAGCTGATAGTACTGTGACTACATGGGAATGTGATTGTACTGAAAGCTCGACCATAGTCAATTATGCTGTTGGTATATGTACGCTGATATGGACTTCCTCTATCGAGGATTCTGCATCAGTGGTAAGTACATCGGTGGAAGCTACCTCAGTAACTCCAACAGTGGTATCATCACCATCATCTGTTGAGCTTGAATCGTCAACTGTACCTACTGCACCATTCAACTCGTCATCCTCAGTTGTCCCACCAATTTCGACATATCCATCTTCAGAGATTCCGATTATTACTTATGTGACGGTGATTACATCCACAATCACCACAGAAGGTTCCACAATCACAACCACATATGAAACCACTACTACAGGAACAATCTCAAAACCGGGCGAGCCAACAATTGAAACTCAACCAACAACTGGTGAGGAACCTAACGCAACTGCCACTTTGAGTACCCCTGTTCCAACAATCGAAACAACCTCAAATTCCGATTTCCCTGCTACCATCAGATCCAGTGGAAGTGTAGCTTCTATTCCAACAATTGGTATCATCAACAGTAGTGAGTCCCAATCCATTGCAGCAACACCAACTTCTATTTCCCCAATTGGAGTATCAACTTTCGAAGGAGCTGGCAATAAAGTTAGAGTTATCCAACCACTTCTTATGGCTATCTGTTTGATTTTACTTTAAACTAATCATTTAACTTATACTTTAACTTCTATTTAAATTTATATTCGGTGTATAGTAATTTATCCTCTTTTTTTCGAATCTGAATGAAAACGTGATTTTTTCTGTTGAACAGTTTTGTAACGTTACACTTAAACAAAGTAAGTTCACCAGTTCAAGAGATTTCATTACACTAGTTAGTAAGACTTCCTTCCTGTAGATTCTATTCTGTTGAGAAGACTATGTACCTACAAGCTACTATAGTCATGTCTATCTTCACTCAAATCAACTTTAAATTTTACAACATAAATTTCATATGATTAGTGAAATAGGAATCTTGATAATAATTGATAAAGATTCTTCTTATTCAATAATAATCTAAACAATGTGCAATATATAAACTAAACTATTTTAGCTATTGAGGAAACAGTAAAGTCGAAGTGTTTCCTCTGGTTTGTGTAGAGAATTATTCATTACCTGTCAACAACTCATATTTCATTTTAGGTTATTGACACAAATATATCATAGGATGATCAAGTGTAACTAAGGTAGCTTGAAAAATGTTGGGATTTCATGAAATGTGGCAAAATTGTTTCCTTACAATCCGGAAATTAATATGCGAAACTTAATTATGGTTTCTTTTCTTCGAAGTTTATCTCCACTTGTAACTTCCTTTTCCACGGTTCTATTGAAAGAAAGAAAAGATGATACACACACAAATGCCATAGATACAACACATATGATACATACAATAATGGTAGGCGTTTTTATGAGAAGATGTAATTATCCTATACTTATTAGATATTGATGATATTAATTTAAACTATCGTTGACTATGAGTCTTTATGGATTTGTGGGGATGTAAAGGGGCTTAGGGCTATTAGATTTACGATACTTCTAATCCCGGGTTATCCATTTCCTCTCTTATCTTTTAAATTGTTTGATATAATTTTATAGATTCCCGGCCGGGTTTAAGCCTAATTTATATCCTTGGCTCGGTAGAAGAAAAAGATTTCCGTGAACTGTAATATTAGATAATTGTTCCAAAATTATATTGAAAGGTGTCCTAAGCAGATACCCAAGCTTTACGGTACCAGAACAATCAAGGAATCCTTTGGGTTAACCTAGTAGCTATCATTGAACAAATTATTCCAAGATCTTCTCTATTTCCTTACGGCATACAATCAGGAATCCCGGGACACACACCTAAAAAATATTTCAACGTGGTGTGGGGGACAATATTTTTCACCAGTTGCAACAATGTTCACCACAATTTCACTGATATTTTCACATCTCCAGATCTGAAGGTGCGGGTGACAATCTATTTTCCCCGTAGCGACCTTCTTCGTTTTGCCTATGACTACATCGTACTTGCTCTCATATGGTTCGATTTGGGGGCTTGTCAAATATTAACTAAAAAGATATAACTTCCCCACTGTTTGAACCCACAATGATCAGTACAACTTGAGATCATTAAGCGGCAAGTTCGGATCCCCTGGTTGAATTATTAGTTTGGTGGATGGAGTGATTGGCTTCAAGGGAGACGGCAGGATCATCGTCTCGGGTGATTTTTCGATATGAAACACATTCAGATAATAGCCATTCAGACCACAGGCTACTTCGTTCAAAACAAATATAGATATCACAGCTAACCAGTTAAGTCCAGAATCATTTGCACCAAGAAATTACATTTCTTGGATAGGTTGATATGCAAAATATTCCAACTGATTATGCAACACCAATTATTCACCAAAAAATACCTTCGGAGTTGGTGGATTGCCCCGCAAAATCTTCCTACACATAACCTATCTCCTCATTTGTAATGATTTTAGTAATCAGGAAAATTAAGTTTCAAGCATAAATGTCTCGACCGAACTACTTGCATGAACGGTAACATGGGGTACTTTCACTCCAAGACATTTGGTTTCAACGATTCTTGGTATTTTTTATTTTCAAATTCCTCCCCCACAAAAGTAAATGGCAACAATAGCAAACTTGTCCTTGTTTGACGTGGGGCCTTCAAATTAGTTTCAATTATATACAGGAATTGGCTATTCTTCGGCAATTCAAATTTGTCTTTTCGAATAGAAACTTTATCTGGCGGTTACCCAAAAACCCATCAATATCTTTAACAATGCATGTGCAACATAGCCATCACATTTCTTCTCGTTTATGTGATGATATTGTGGGTTAATTTCTATCTCGGGATGCTCCCTAATTGTAGTTTATTTTTTATGTAAGTTTTTTATGCGGGGATCAAATCAGTTGTGCGCCCCCACGGTTGGTAAAGTTTTTAGTAATGTTAGAGTAAGGCATTAATAAAATTTGCCTTTGCGATGATTATCCCGCTATCGATACTAATTTCGCGTATAAATACTAATTAACTCCACCCACTTATTCATCTTTTTTTTGTTAATTCTAGTAGTGTTCAATATGACTATACTCAAGCACGAAAACGCTTCTTTGGCAGCTCATTCAGAGTTGTACGAAGCCGAACCAGATTTGGATGAAAAAATCGCTAACATTTATAACGAAAAACCTGACATGTCATGGCCTTCAATCAAGAAATATATCAATACCAGAATTCCAACATTGTTTGACATTCCTATTAGACACGAATCAAGAAGGTGGTGGGAAGTTTTAAATCCAATCCCCGGTTTGAAAGAAATGAACTCATTGGATTGGAATTTTTACGGTTTAGGTTTCTTTGCTTGGACGGTTGATGCCATGGATTTCTTTTGTGTCGGTTCCTCTGCTACTAATATTGCCGCTACTTTAAACGTCAACACTACTCAAATCACCTGGGGTATCACCTTAGTGTTGATGTTGAGATCTGTTGGTGCCATCATTTTTGGTTTATTATCTGATTACTATGGTAGAAAATACCCTTATATGGTTATCTGTGCATTATTTATTGTTGTTGAAATTGGTACTGGGTTTGTACAAACATATTCGCAATTTTTAGGGGTTAGAGCCATATTTGGAGTGTTGATGGGAGCAATGTATCCCATTGCTTCATTAACTGCTTTGGAAGATCAACCATCGGGAGCCAAATCAGTTTTATCGGGGTTGTTCTTACCAGGTTATAACCTTGGTTATTTATTAGCCGTTGTATTTTTCCGAGCATTTGAAATGACTCCATACTTGGATACAGAAGGAGAAGGCTGGAGAAATTTGTTTTTCTTCTCTGCTGGTCTCCCGGTGCTTTTGATCGCTTGGAGAATATTCTTCCCTGAATCGCCAACTTTCGTTAAATTAAAAGAAGCGAAACGAATTATCGAAACGAAAAGATTGCACGAACAGGAACTTGCTGGTATTAAACCAAAGACGGGGATAATGAGTAAATTTCAAATTGACCATTCACTTCTTGTTACTTTTAAAACTGAATGGTTAATGATTATTTATTTGCTTTTCTTAATGTCAGCTTTCAATTTCATTTCGCATGGCTCTCAAGATTTATATCCTACAATGTTGGTGAATCAATATCAAGTTACACCCGATCAAAGAACATATATTTTGGTGATTGTTAATATCGGGGCAATGCTAGGGGGTATTTTCTTCGGTCAATTAACTGAATTATTGGGTAGAAGGTTAACCATTTGTATTTGTATGGTATGGTCTGGTGCGTTCTTGTATCCATCATTCTTTTCCAAAAGTCTTAGTGGTATCATTGGTGGTTATTTCTTCCTTAATTTTGGTGTGATGGGAGCTTGGGGTGTTGCGCCATTACATCTTATTGAATTGGTCAATACCACTCATCGTTCGTTCCTTTCCGGTGTTATGTATCAATTGGGTAATTTAGCTTCTTCGGCATCGTCTACAATTGAAGCTCAATTAGGGTCTCAATATCCATTACCAGAAATCGGGCCGAAAGTATATGATTACGGGTTAGTCATGTGTATCTTTTGTGCTGCCGTTTTTTCCTTCTTGTTACTTTTGATGTTGATTGGTCCTGAAAGATTCCACAAAGATTTAAGGGTTCATATTCATGGTGAAGCGACCGAGGTCGAACAGGATGGATATTCTGCAGATTTGAATTCGTTGGAAAAACCACAGGTGGTTCATTCTGAACGCGAACGCCAAGATGAAAAAGTACGCGTTTAACTCCAAATGGTTTAGGTTATTTATTAAGAAGTTTCCCCACAAGCAAGGAATCAAAAAAAAAATCAGAATAATCACTATGCTTGCTTGTGAGCTGGAATTTCAAATTTATTTCAAGTAATTTGTAATGTTTATTTGGTTTATTTATAGTTTGTATTTGAGAGTTCAGGTAGCTCTTATATAAATATCTATTAATTTACGCTTTTAATTTATAAACCGTTTTGTTGTAAGAACGAATTATCCTTCGCAGAGGTCGGATCCCCCAAATTATCGTATTGTGAAGTGAAAAATGATTCCCATTGTTCTTTGATGATTTAAATGTTTGGCGGGTATTGACTTCGTCAAACAATCACATTTTTAGAATTCGTACATAAGGCATCAATAGTCTGCGGAGATTGGTGAAACAGGATTTTCACGGCAATGAACGGTACATGCATAGGATGATTTCGCGACGATACAGGTGCAACAAATTCGCCGTATTGATCTATATAGTTGATTGGCTGACCAAGTTTTAGCCGGTAGCTTAACAGAAGACATTTCAAAATTCCTCGTGTTCCAGAATCAATGCATTGTCGAGAAAAACGGGGCAGAAGTCGTTGTAGTAGATGAAAATATACAACTGAAATTCACTCTATCTCTATTACAACTAAATATGGTAATATGCAGAAAAGGAAAAAAAGACATACACGCGTGATCTGGACTAAAATTTTGTAAAAAATGTGTCAATCTTTTTAACATAGCCCAAACCAAGAACAATACACCCACAAAAATCAACCCCCCCATAACAATCGACCTAGGATTCATAAGCTATTATTTTTCCATTATTTCTCTTCTGCGTGTGAATGATATTTTGTTGGTGGTTCCGATATTGGTATAAATTTTGAGTTTTTTGCAGTATTTACTAATTTAAGAGTATTTTATTGTTTATTATTTTGGGTGATCAGATTCAGAAAAAGGGAAATATTGATCCCCATTTATAAGCTGACTTGATTTAATTTTTTTATTATAAAAATGATTCTATAAACTAGTACACAGTAGATAATTCAAAGTACGGGACGGTATTGTGTTTCGAACATATTGGCTGATTCAAGATCACTTTTTTCTTCAGAAATATGATTCTTTTGTTTCATTGATTTGGCAGTAATTGTTACTTCTTTACCATAAATCCAAACAGGATGGAAAGGTATAAAAACAAACCCCATGATAGTTATCATTAGAGCATCTAATGTAAGTAAATATATTTCATGACTCATCAAGTATCCGTCATATCCTTGGACTAATTCAACAACTCTGAACACACTTCTAATATAAATAAGTAAAACAGCAAATGTCATGGCAAGTGGAAAGAAATTAAATAATTTTCCAGCTCTAATTTTAATGAATTGACTATTATAAAATTTATCCAAATAATCAGCTCTATAGTACCTAATTGATGGAACATTAAATAATAATCTCATAAAATTGGTAAATGATGGTTTGCTATCAACATTCATGGAACTTCTATTATGGAAATAAATTTTCAATAAAAACATTAATAAAAAGACGAAAAAAAATGTCATCCCCACAATTTGTACAACAATACCAACAATCAGGATGGTCTTCCCAAGTTTAGCCAGATCTGGATCATCAGAAGCAGATAACCCTCCACCTCCAGCTTGCACAAAGAAGGAAATAACATCAACAGTGATAAATATGGAAGAATACCACATTGGTTTCAAGAAGGAATACTGTCTACCATGAATAGTAATTAATTGAGCAAACATAAAGTAAATACCAGCCATGATCAATGCTGGAGCGACTGTTAAACAAAGCGATTGCATGATATAGGTTGACATCTTGGAACCATCCTTAAAACTCAAAACTCTACCCAAAAATCCCAACATTTCTAAACCAAAACCAAGAATAAAGGTGACATTAAACCAAGTATATTTTGATTTGAATAACATACCCACGTAGTATAAAACAAGTACCAAATAACAAATGAAAAATATATAATTGCCAAATTTATTCAACTCATAGTGATAAAGACTTGCATCTAAGATCATTTGTTGAAGATTCAAGGTCGCTTCAAAAGCATGTTGAGTTGCAGTACTCTTAACAGCAGAGTCTGTAGCTGTAGCTAAAACATTTTCGGCACTGACAATGGTCATTGTAGCTTCACCACCACGAATAACTTTACTAAGTGAATTCAACGCCCCACCGTCAGTTTCGGTTGAAAGTTGCAGATAGGCTGAACTAAGCAAGCTTTGTACCATTGGTGTAACTGTAGATGCTATAGAAGTCACCGTCACTGTTGCTGGTGTCGATGTAGGAGACCATGTTCCCATTGAATAAGATGATAATGAAGACATTGGGTTGATGATTTTAAATTAACTGAAATCCATTTTAGATAGATATATATATATATTTACTCAAGTCTAAGCCTATATCTACGCGTTCACAGCCCTACCCAAACCACTGCCCATATCTATATAAATCAAGATACGAACGCGATTACATAATCGATGGGTTGCAATTACATAATCGCGTTACAGCTCAATTAGGAAATCTGCAGAACAAAATCTTTTCAACTGCAGCGTAACAATACACGGTGCGGACGTTGATATGTATAAAGTTAAATTTAGAAAGAATCAGACCACATAATGGCTATGTTATTAGATGGCGGTGTAGGAAAGTCAATATCTCGATTATCAATATGTCGAAATCACAGTAGGCATTTTCGTAAAACGTTACCAATTGATATACAGTATACCTATAACCATAGAAACTGGAGGAAAAATAAAGAAAACACGTAAAAATTCCATTGAATAAAACAATAAAGATGAATCTCAATAAAATTGATTCGAATTAGAAGTGCAGCAAACTGCACTAATTCATTGTTAGTGAGAAAAACTCAACACGTGAATTCTACAAAAGAACAACTCTATCTTATGATCCACTATGATAACTATTATAAATAGGTACATATTCAGATTTCAACAATGAACAGAATATGGTAGCACTAATAAATTGGAAGGTTTTGCTATTGAATAACATGCGTACCAAAATCATCAATATCATTGACTAACTGTACTCATAATCGTAACCAATTCGAAACAAATACAAACCGCCAACGACTTAAATATGGACTTACCTATAGTAGAATAGCCTATAGTCTGATATACCCCAATTTTAAATAATCATAAAGCATCACATATATGTACTTACAAAGAACCAGGAATTACCACGGTTAGGTTTGTTTTGCTTTCTATCTACCGTTTATTTATATACACAATATACTCTAGGTACTTTTAGAAATGAATAATATGTATCAAATGCAAGAATTATTTTTTCTCTTTTAGATCTTATTTTTGAAGGCTTATGAATAATAAGCGGCTCCAATAGCAGCGCCAATGATACTACTATTTTCAATCAATTTAAACTCCACTGTTAATCCCGAACTTTTGATTTCATCATCATTGTTGATTAGAGTCGTAATTAAATTACGATAATTGTTAAAATAATATAATACCGAACCGACAAAACCAATATCCAATTTTTTCCCTAATTTCAAATCAGGATTATGTACTTTTAACAATTTTATGGTCGACAAGATGATTATTGACACGATAATGGCCGCTCGTTCAATGATATTGGAAATGATATTTTTCAAATAAATGACATCGTCGGATGTGATTGAATTGTGGGGCCATTGGTATGTTTTGATTAATTTACGTGTGATTTCCTGTAAATCATCAGTTTCATCAAGAAAGCACATTAATTCACCCGAGAATCCATCGTAGGGTGCTGAGAGCGGCGATAACGCTGGCGTTTCCAAATTGGCAAATATTTCCTTTTTGGTAATCAAGTCGACCAAGACTAAGCGGGTTAATTCTGGCAAGTATCTTCCCGAGGTCATGAGTTCGTGGGGTTGTAAAATCATGTTAGATTTAGGTTCAACAGTCATGAATGATTGGAACGACAGGTCGACGATTGCAAAACGAGGATCGATAATGTGATCGTATTTGTTGGTGAAATCGGGGATTAATTTATCGCCAAATAAGGACAATTCAATATTGAACAACATTTTCTGTTGCTCGGGTAAAGTTTTCTCGGGGTGTAACTTGTCACTGGCATTAAGACTGCAGCACATATTGATACCTGTACCCAATACCAAGCCCAATTTGATATATTTATCGATGAAAGCCCCCGCAGCGTAAACTGCCAAAGAATCGTTAACAATGACTTTGATATCGAGGTCGAGATTGAAATTGTCTAGCAAGATTTTCTCGAGAATGACTTTCAAATCTTGATTGAGGACATCTTGACCAATTGTATAACCTTTGGATACGTGTACTATTCTGCCTCTATTGTGGCTGGTCATTTCCAAAGGAAACGACCAAGTGATACCGGTAGAAATAACCTCACCAGCACCAATCACCGATTGCAGGCTGATAATCTGATTAATTTTGTCACCAATAAACTTGAAAAACTCGGAATCAATCACTTTGAAGTCGTTGGGGATGATCCATGATTTTTCAGTGATAATATGGATGCGCGACGAGCGATCCGCCGAGACGGACTCGACAGTCTCTGTTGAAGTGAGGGACTCTGTAGAAGAAGAAGCCAAAGCATTCTTGGTAGCTACATCCGACGACAAATCATCATCAATCGAGGTACCAATAGTACCCATAGCCAACCCCAATTTATCGACAAACAGTATATTTTTTTCGAGCAATTCTGGCTCTGGAGAAGCTGAGGAACTGGTCAAGCCTGGGGAGTCAACAGAAGTATCCACTGATTGAGAAGTAGCATCCACATGAGAATCATCCAAGTCTTGGTAATTGTTAGGCCCTGGCGATGCGCTGCGGCTGGAGTCAAGAGCATCAATGTGAACCACAGCTACTCTAAGAGTACTTCCACCTAGGTCTACTACCAAGTAGTTACCGTGTTCATCCCCAGTGGGTTGAATATTATAATTGGGAAGCATTGTGATGGGGGAGTTCTTTAAGAGACTGGTGTTGAAGTCATTTAGAAGAAGCTTTGTGTGTGTTTGAGTTGCATTTTTAGGTAAGTTGTGAGTGAACCCAGAGTAGTTCATGATGTAAAAGTAAATGAGTATCTAATACTTTTGTTATATCTCCATTTGGCTCTGTTTAAATAATTAGTGTAGTGATATTGATGTTACCGTGTTTTATTGATGTTGCATTGATTCAAGTTGCACTAAAAAAAAATACGACATCTTCAAAAAACGACATTTATTTTAATGTCGTAATGTTACCCAACGACACTCCTACTATATATAAACTATTAACTAATAACAAGTTATTATTAGCGAAAATCATGTAGTACCTGCTATCAAATTTAATTCTCGTATCATATCCTTATTTTTTAGAAAATAAATGCAGGCTGGGCAAGTATAAGCTGGTTCATTTAATTATACCTACTTGTATGTGAAACATTGTGTTTACTATAAATCAATCTTGTAGAAATAGGGGATAATTGATTATCTTGATGTAGTAGATACCTTTACAAAAGACTGTCAATGGATTGTCGACACTTGTTTACTTTTAATGCTCAGTAGTAGTGACAATTGCGACTACTAGTTTGCGAGAGACATTCCAACTAAACTACCATGTTGACCTGAGAATCAAACCTGGTCTCAAAATAGTAATCATCCCTGATATACTGTTGTCAGGGGGTCATGGCAATTATTGGTTCCCCATGTTCCAGTAACCATTAAACCACTGAGTTAATATGATTGGGAAAATAAAAAATAATTGCCAATGTAACGTAACCTTTTTCAGAGTTCTTGTTGCAGAAAAAAATATACCAGTGAACAATATTGTCAGGTTGCAAAATTTACAATTTGTGGGCATGTAACCGCCATATTACAATAACTTACCCTGTGGGCTCGTACATGTTACGTTTGTTAAGGTTAAAATCGGATAATTAAAATAAAAATGCTTTTACCTTGAGATTAATCTAGAGTTGGGTTTACCAAGCTATTTTAACTTCGTTGTGGGGACGATATAGAAAAGTGGTCCAGTGGTCATGCAAATAGTACTATTGATTCTTTGATAGATTGATGGTTATCATTCATTTACAATTTTATGTTTCAACTATCAATTTCTTTCTTTCTTCTTAAATATCGTCAATATAGTATTGTTATATTTACTTAGATACACTAGATTAGCTACCTGCCATCAGTTTCTCTACATGTCTTGCATTTCAATCTCCTCCGGTTTGCTGATCTTTTTCAAATTGTCGCCATGAGTAGTAGCATCGTCCAACAAAAATTCTCGCAACTTCTCTTTACCAACGGCAACACACTCATCAACCAATCGTTGAACCACAGTCATTGCTGGTTTTAATAAATTCATCGTGTACAACACATAAACCCCGGCACCACCAATCAACAACAAGGCAAAGAAAAATGGATTGCGGATAATCGCCATAAACTCGTTCCAACCCAACACCAAGATTATCAAATAAATATAGTATGGGATCTGGGTGATATGCTGGATGATTGATCGTTTGGTCTCGATAAATTGGGCATCGATTTGTTTTTTGAATTTTGCCAATACGTCGGATTTATCTTGTTCTGATAATATTTCATCGAAACTTGGCGCTTCATCTTCATCGTCTTCATCTTCATCTTCCTCTGCCTCTTTTGGCGATAAATATTTACTCCTCAATTGTTTATCGAAAATATCATAATCGGGGATGATTTCCGAATCATCACTCAATTTTGTATAGGTCAAAATAGGAACTATTTCTAAAGCATACGTCTTGGCTTTAGTGAATTCATTTTCTAATTCATCGGCATTTTGGTACAATTTTGGTAATCCTTGTTCGTCATATCTGAATTTATCATCGAATCGATCCTTCAATAATGTCAACACGTTTTCCTTGGTAATCAATT
Source organism: Candida sp. Y128-05E (assembly GCA_037042355.1). Classification (NCBI taxonomy): domain Eukaryota; kingdom Fungi; phylum Ascomycota; class Pichiomycetes; order Serinales; family Debaryomycetaceae; genus Candida; species Candida sp. Y128-05E. The sequence goes on along the minus strand of JAXQKE010000217.1, from coordinate 6,907 downwards.
TATGAATGGTGTCATAAAAGATTATCCACGATTTGAATTTGTAAGTTTCAATGGCGGCGGCATTATCGGTCCCTAAAGTCCCCAATTCGAAATCATACTCGTCGTCATTAACTTTATAAGCATTGATAAATTGTAAGGTCAATTCTTGGAATTTTTCCAAGACATTGTCCCAGGTCTTGGTGGTTGGATTGCTCAATTCTTGTTGGATACTCTTAGTCAATCCATTGGCCAAACGTTTGGTACCCTTGTCGATAATATTCTTCAACTCATATTTTTGTTGTTTAACCACCAATTCGTCGATTTGTTGATCAAGTTTATCCATATAAATTTGATAAGATTGTCCACCACAAATTAATTTTGATTTCATTTCAAAATCGGTCAATACATCTTGACGAAACTGACCAGCTTGTACTTTGAAATTTTTCCCCTTTAATTGTTTGATATTGGTTTCAAATTGAATGAGCTTGTAGGTGGAAATAAAAGTTAAATGTAACTCAATCAATTCTGCGAGTTTACCTGCGATTTTATCTTGCAAAACCTCTCTTCTTTGTTGGTAGACAGACTTGTCATACCTCGAGGCATCCAAATCGTAATTCTCCAACACATCCTGGGTCAAATCGTTCAAGAAATTACCCAAATCGTGATAATCAGTCGATGCCATGGGGGCGAATCTAAGGACAATCTCAGCAAACTTGGCAGTAAAATCATCAAACACGGTGGTCAAAATCTCGTCACATTTAAACTTGGCCACCAAGATCTGTTGTGTAGGTAAGTCCAAATCTTTATTGTTATCAATCTGGTCCCAGCACGTTTCTGCATACATGGTCCAGCCATCAATGGGGATGTTATGGTGGTATTGTGGTTTCCACAATTCTTGCTTTACTACTAAACGATCACCTAACCCGGCTACATCCTCTTGAAACTGGTCTGGTTGTAAAACCTTATGACTTAAACCATGGAAATTAATATCGAAAAAATCATCAAATTTAAAATGGCTCAACTCGGCCGGTTTATTCAAATTGTCCCACATGGCGACTAAATCAGCAGTCAATGTCTCTGACAACGCTTTTAATGGAGTAACTCCAACATGGTCTCTTATAACAAAAAGTAATAACACCTTATGTTTATCATTACCCGATAATTTATTCTTCCCAAAAAGAGATAAATTGACCTCAAAAACAGTTTTAAGCAAACCCATATTGGCACCTTGATAAAGGCCAATCTGGGTTTCCCAAATATTTACAATCAAAATCTCGGAAGTGGATAAAGCGAATAACGCCGCTTTTCTTTCAAAATCCTGATCCTCACCTCTTTCACGACCATCAGTACCTTCTACATCCATAACAAAGATATTTTCACTAGATTTCGAATACTTTTCCGTAGTAGAAATTAACGGAGAATAAGCCATCCAAATACCTCTATTAGTTTGCTGACGTTTCATTTCATTCATGACATCAAAGTTAGTATTAAATAAAGTATTCAACAAAGTAGATTTCCCAGTAGATTGTGACCCAAAGACAGAAATGATATGGTAGTTATTACCAATGGAAGAAGGAGCAGTCTTATTGATATAATCCAATATTTCAGTATTAAATACTTTATCTTCATTAATAATTTGTAAAGCATCTTGAGATTGCACTGGAACAAAAGAGGAAGAAGATGATGAAGAAGTAGATTCTAATAAATCCTCTCCTGTATCTTGAGCAACATAACTAGTATCAATTGACATAGTTGTGGTAAAAAGAAAGAAATATATAAATTGTTGGTTTAAAGTCAGTTAAATTTCCATTCGCACATGAAATGAATTGTTTGGTTGTCAGATCAAAAGAATTAACCGGGGGAAACAAAAGAATGGAAAACAAGTAACATTATTATTACTTATATATTATATAGTAAGACAAGTACACTAACTTGGTATATATTATATTTATTTTTAGCCTATACTATATATTTCTAATATATTCTTAAATAAAATATTCTTACTTATTCTTTCCCATGTATTTATATGTATATATAACAAATAACTTGATATCTACAGGTAATACATGAATTAATATATATTAACTTCTATAGTAATATATAATTGTTTTGGTTAAAATTGAAAGTATATGAGCGCTCTTACAACTTTTCGGTCAATTCTGGAACTGCTTCATATAAATCAGCTTGTAATCCAATATCAGCGACATTGAAAATAGGTGCGTCGGGATCTTTATTTATAGCAACAATAACTTTGGAATCCTTCATCCCGGCTAAATGTTGAATGGCACCAGAAATACCGACGGCAACATATAATTCAGGAGCAACAATCTTACCTGTTTGACCCACTTGTAACGAGTTATCACAGAACCCTGAATCGACAGCAGCTCTCGATGCACCAATGGCGGCATTCAATTTTGTGGCTAATGGTTGTATAAGTTCATTGAAAGTTTCTTGATTCTTTAATCCTCTTCCACCTGCAACAATTCTTGCTGCCGAACCTAATTCTGGACGGTCGGAAGTGATTAATTGTTCGGAGACGAATTCGGTTCTGCCCGGAGCGGTTTCACCAGAAAACTCTTCAATTGGTGCAGCATCGCTTTCACCTGAAACAGCTGCAAAAGCACTGGCTCTTACACTGGCCAAAACAGTGCTGTCTGAAGTTTTGACAGTAGCAAGAGCATTACCGGCGTATATAGGTCTGACGAAGGTCTTATCATCGACAATGTTGATAATATCAGAGATTGGTTGCAAGTCTAATAAAGCACCTACTCTAGGTAAAATAGCTTTACCAATGGTGGAAGCCGATACCAAGAAATGAGTATATTTTTCATTTTTCAGCAATATATCTACTACTAAAGGAGTGACGTTTTCAGCCAAGTAATGGTTATATTGCTCCGCAGGAGCAACTAAAACATTATCCACGCCAGGTAATTTTGCTACCTCGCTAGCAACAGATTGTCCTTCTTGACCAACCAACAAAGCCGTAACCGGCGTATTCAATTGTTTAGCAGCAGTGATAGTAGATAACCCACTAGGGTTGATCTTACCCAGAGCCACTTCCAATAAAGCAAGTGTATCTAACTTGACTCTGGTAGTAGAAAATGATCTAATTCCACGCAACATGGTAACCTATGTAATACTAATCTGCCTTCTACTTCTTCTTTCGGTGATAAATCTTTGAAAAAGTGCTGGCGCTACCAATTGCAATTCAAAAGTAAGTAATAAGAGTCAAAAGATGATTTAAATTGGTAATAAATACAAATATAATCAACAATATATATATATATATATATATATATATATATATATATTCTATCTTATCAAATGATCATCCACTAATAACCTAATCCTTCTAATCATGTTAGTTATATATATTATACTATTACTTATCACGTGATATTCTATATAACAATAATACATAGAATAGGTAGACTGCTATAGTATATTATTCTCAATAGTATTGTACATAATTGTTTGTAGGGGTTTGATATAAGTAACATCTTCCTGATGGTAACTTTCTAGGGAAATAGAGGAAATACTGGTTAATTACTTTCAAATATTGTGTCTAATTCTGATACTCTGGACAAGGAGAAGGAAGACAATAGTAGAGAAAGTAATAAACAGTTAATGGTTAAGAAAATTATACTATACTGAAATATATATAAGAACAGCCGGACTGTTGGAGTGGAATTGATAGTACCGGGCTATAAGTATCATGAGATTAATACCCTTTGGGGTATGTAGGATATTCTTCAAATCATATATTGTTAACATCAAAGAAGAATACAATGATATATTGAAAGTATTATGTAGGTTACTTGGAGATCTACCGTAGTAACCCATTATTGAAATGGGTTTTGAAATGGGTGATTCCATTTAGTGCTGCTACCACATTTGCAGTGAGACTGAAAAATGAATCAACGTAAAATAGAACTTATAAAAAGATGAAAAGATAAAACAGGTAGTGGTGCTATATCTGAATGGTAACACCCTTCCTTCCTCCTTCCTCATTCCTCCTTCTTCTCTTCTATCCAATCACTTCTTGTGTAAGACGAATTCAATAAATTCACGTGATTTCACACCGATTTGTATGATTATATAATCAAATGCATCATACCACTAATCAGGTTACAACCAATTTCCATTACACATCTGTACATAAATACACCACCTGATGCTTTGATATGACAGATAGAGATAGGATAGATGCTAGACTAACTAGAACTGCTTCTACAGAAGGAAGGATTACCTCACCTTCACCAAGCTTAAGACACATCTCTCACAGAAGAGTTATTAATGCTAAATCAGGATTGATTGATAGCACACTTCCTTTACCAAGCTATATAGATCCCAAAAGAGGTAACAGTATTGATTCAAATATATCCAGCTCCAACAATAATAATAACCATATCCACTCCATTACCTCGATTGATGTTGATTACACTCCTACAATGACCACAACTCTAGATGAGTTACCATGGCAAGAATCTTTACCTTATTATTTCCCTATATTATCTTGGATATTTGATTATAGTTGGTCAGACTTTTTTGGTGATTTCATTGGTGGGTTGACTTTAGTCTTCTTCCAGATTCCATTGGCCCTTTCCTATGCTACCACTTTAGCTCACGTTCCCGTATTATCTGGTTTACTTTCGCTAGGGTTCTCTCCTTTGATCTATATGATCTTTGGAAGTGTTCCACAAATGGTAGTGGGGCCAGAAGCTCCCATTTCTTTAGTGGTGGGACAAGCAGTAGAACCGTTATTGAAACATGGCAAGTTGGATCCCCAGATGTATGTTGTGGCGATTACTCTTGTCTCTGGTGCAAGTTTGCTCGGTTTTGGCTTGGGCAGGTTTGGGTTCCTCGATAATGTCCTTAGTGCTTCGCTTTTGAAAGGATTCATCTGTGGGGTCGGGATTGTCATGTTGATCAATTCGTTAATTAATACCCTTGGCTTGGAAGATTTGTTGCAGCGCGTTATCGATGACCCTCATGAAATGGACATCATCTCCCCCTTTGACAAAATCCGCTTTTTGTTCTCATACTGGCATGAATATAACCCATTATCTTTCAAAATCAGTTTTATTGGCTTTGCCGTCATCATGTCAGTTAGAACCGCTAAAAAAATCTCCATCAAACGTGGCTACGCCAAAGCAGCATATATTCCCGAAATTTTATTTGTATTTGTCATTTCAACTTGGTTGTGTTCGTTAAAACATTGGGATCACCAGGGGATTAAAATTATTGGTAAAGTGAAAAACGACGGCCAATTGGTCACTTACAACCCATTCTCAAAACAGATTCGACACCTTATCAAACACCTTTACGTCCCCGGGTTCTTATGTGCCATGCTAGGTTTCTTCGAATCTACCACCGCCTCCAAAAGCTTGGGCTCCACTTATGATTTACCCATTTCGTCTAATCGTGAATTAGTTGCCCTCGGCTGTATCAATATCTTTGGCTCGCTTTTTGGGGTGTTGCCCGCGTTCGGAGGGTATGGTAGAAGTAAGATCAACGCCATGTCGGCCAAAACTACAATGTCGGGTGCTATAATGGGCATTCTCACTTTATTCACCGTCATTTACTTGTTGGATTACTTATACTACGTTCCACTTTGCATGTTATCGGTAATTTCCGCAGTCATTGGGATATCGTTAATCGAGGAAGCTCCCCACGAATTATATTTCCACTACGTTAGTAAAGGGTGGAGTGAATTAATCACTTTTTTTGTAACTGTGACAGCGACGTTATTCTTCTCCATGGAAGCGGGTATCGCTGTAGGATTATTATATTCCTTGATTAGAGTAATTAAAAATTCGGCAAAATCAAGAATCCAAATCTTGGGCAGACAACCAGGTACCAACACGTTTTTGAATGCCGATATCCAAATTCATCGTGATGAAAAAGAAAACTTCTTCACTGATGAGTATTCAACAAAATTAAATACTCAGTTGTTAGAGGAGATTGAAGGTTGTATGATCATTAAAATTCCCGAACCTTTGACATTCACCAATAGTTCGGATTTGCGTGCAAGGTTGCGTCGTGTTGAGATTTATGGATCCACTAAGGCCCATCCCGCCCTGAGAAGAACCAGGGATGCCTCGATGAACCAGTATATTCTTTTTGACTTGAATGGTATGACTGAATTGGATAGCTCCGCTGCACAAATCTTGCTGGATATTTTACTTCGTTATCGTGCTCGCGGTATTCATTCTTTTTTTGTTAGAACCAGTAAAGAACCGAAAGTTAGAAAAAGATTATATGATATTGGAATAGTTGATTTGTTGTTGCAAGATTTACAAGATGTGAACTACTTTGAATTAGAAACGAATTCAAGTGATGATGATTCCTTGATAGAATCAGTAGATGCCCCTTATTTTAATCACCTCCAAGATGCTTTGAGAGTGATTGACCAATATGAAGTTGACCAACAACTAAGAGAAATACATGAATCCTAGTGCTCAAACATAATAGATTAATAAACACCGTATTAATTAGGGGGCACAACTAAAAGTTGCAAATTGAATTACGAATGACAATATATAATACAATACTGGGTATATACGCTTTAGATATTTATATAGTATGCTAACAATTGTCAGTAAAAATAATATTGTTCTTGTAAAAGCCACAATTTGGATAAATTGTACAACATATCTTACATTCGGCGTACATTGTGGTTTGAAAAGTTAAACTAATTAAGCCAATTAAATAATTCTTATGGATGATACACTAAACTACGGAAACATTGACTAATGTCTCTGTGCTTTACTGAGATGGCTGAAAGTGTGATCCTAATCATGGGAACTCCAAGTCAATTTCAAGTTATTTCTTTTGTACACACAGTCAAAATACGCTCGCTGTAAGGAACTGGCAGGTGGCGTCCTGGGAAGCTGTTTTCCCCCTTGAACAATCTAAAATGGGTGTA
>JAXQKE010000216.1:16861-50398 GCA_037042355.1 Candida sp. Y128-05E | reverse complement strand
TAGTTGGATAAAGTAGCAGTGGTAGAACTTAAAGTTCTGACTGAAGATTTCAATCCTAAAGATCTAACAGATCTAAACGCAAGTGAGGACATGGTTTAAGTTGTATTCTATTACTATTGGTAGTTCACTTTTTCAGGTTTTTTTCCTCTATTGTAATTTGTTATGAATTTTATGTTATCTGCAGGTTTCTCATAGTTAAAATTATTAACCCAATTTACAACCATTTGATTGGATAGAATTACATCACATGATCTATAACCTAACCCATCCATATTAACCATATAGGATTAACCATCTATATTATATATTTACCATATATACTCTATTCTATTTTAATCCAAATCCAGCAGCACCATTTACAGCAATATCTAACTTATTCACCATCTTCTCATAACTCCCATAATTATATATTTCCAACTCATTGAAACAAGTATGTGCAGTAGGTAACCTATTAGTATCTCCTCCTCGATAACTAATACGGAAACTCAAATTCTGTATACCTGTTGCTGGCACTCTATCACTCCCGGTAACAAACATCAAGAACTTCTTGGCTTGCATGGGTGGTATTTCATGTAAGTATTGCCAAAACCAAATGATTATTTGACTATTCTTCGCTTGATCTGAACTAACCCAGCCATAATATTTGGTGACTGATTTCAACGTATCGAAATCTATTTGGGAATTATCTCCACATAACAATAATTCAATTTCTTCTGGTGCATATAATGATAATCCATTACCTCCAACGACATTGTTAAAACCTGTTTTCAATGCAGTAACTTGCAGTTTGATTCCATCAAACATGAAGAACCGGTAATAGTTATCGATATATTGGCTAATATTTTTTGTATTGACTTTAATTTTATTGCCATTTTCAATTAATTGTTTAGTGTACGTTTTGCCAAACGTATCTTGGTAACTCACTTCAAATACTAAATCCATCATTTCTAATTCTTCTTCATTCATTTCTTTTAATTTCATAAGATTCTTATATGTTATAGGATCTAATTGTTGGTAATCTTCCAAAAGTATAGTGCGTCCTAATAATATTTTAAACAATACTAATGGAAATTGCAAATCTAGTATAGTGGAATTGTATATTGCCAACCCCAATACTGCTCCAAACAAATAATACATTTCTGCCTTTTCCAAGGGTTTTAAATTAAACCAAAGTAAATTGGAGTCTTCATTGTTGTAAAACATTCCTGTTGATGTGCTAAACAACTTTCGTGTTAGTAATAAAAACCATTCTTTCTTTAAACCCCCAGCATCAATCCCCGGTTCATCTATAAACTTCACTTTCAAGGTTTTCTTTAAATTATCTTGGTTCGCCTGGATGATTCTAAGTGAATCTTGTATAATACGATCCCGTCGGATCGATATGAGGAAATACACATCTATCATTACTCGTTTATCAAGTGAATTAATAAACGCTTCCTCCGCTTTCCTTTCCATCAGTCTCCTCGCTTCATACTCAGTGATAATAATTTTACCTCCCAAACTTATCAAAAATGGATATTGACAGAAATAATAACTAGCACGTTCGTTGATTATTCGTTTCCGAGTATTTCCATGGATATAATCCACTAAATTATTGTGGGAACTGGTCTTGTTAAGACTTTTCTGCCATGAATCGAAATCGAGTTTCAAGTCGACAAAGTCGACTAGGGAATTATAGAAACAATTCATTTTAACCTTGGCAGGACGAATGGAATTTGCTTTAACAAACAATGCTAGACAATTAGCAGCTGATTTGATATGCCAGTCATTACCGTATTGATGGATCGTGATTTTAACCTGTTTGGGTTTTTTCACAAACGGCTTTACTATTGATAGGTGGTCATCATTCTGTTGTTTTAGAGCAACATGATCTTGGTACTCGCTATCGGAATGGCGTCGACTAAGATTTAAATTTGCTGACACTATCGGATTCGATGATAAGTGGTAATATTTCTTCAACTGGAAGGTTAGGTAATGATTAATGAGATTGATTTTGCCAATGAACTCGGGGGATGATAGTTTAGAAAACCATGATGCTAGATAGTTATTTGATTTTGTCGTGTGGGAATTAGACAAGATCCCTATAGATCGTTTCAAGATTTCATAGCATAGACCTTTAATTTCGGGAGAATTCAATGAAAACTTACCCACTTCTTCTTGACTTATTACTAAAGATTTATTTAACAATGGATTCTCTAGTAAAATTAACAACCAGAGAAAATTCCTCGAATCATCGTTATCAATGAAAATGTACACTCTTTTGGTCAATTCGACACACCCTAGCAACGCCTTATACAATGGTCTTCTAGTGGGTAATCTCATTAGCAAATTAAACAACTTGCGTACATCTTTGAAATCGACATTGGATGAAGAGTAATGTATTTTTTTAGATTTAGGTTTCAACTTGAATGAATTGTTGACACAATTTATATCTTTGAATGCACAGTACAAATAATTAGATAACGGTTCGAATATCTCATGGATTGATTTTGTTTCATCAACATGTGCCAACGCTTGATTCACCAAAGATTCAACATATGTAAACGATAGTATATGCACCGTCTCCTCCTGAGGAAACCCTGACAACACATTCGTAGTACTACACACCGAACATTTAAACTTTGTGGCCTGGCCTGGTTTATATGAATGCAACAACAAAGTACCACAGCAATGGCAATTGATAGCAGAATCTTCAGTATCACTAGCACTGGGAATCTCTAGCTCCGGCAATTCACTAATAATAGACCGCACTGGCGTCTTTACCTTTTCTGCTCCATTTTCAATCTTTCCTTTAGGAACACTTTTGCTTCTTCTTAACATTGGCTCATTTGTAATACTAATTATAGCTTCTTTAGTCTTCTACTTATACTGTAGTCTTATCTTTTTTAAAATTGTTTGATTTTACAGCCACAAACTTCAAAGGCTTTTGGCTGCGGTACCTGCGAAAGTTTAAACTTAACGGTTTATAACCGAGATCTCCCCTTGAAATGATAGTTGCTACTCAATTAGAATGGAAGAATATGGATACGTGTTGTCAGAGATAGTTAGACCCAGTGCAGTGGTTGATTCCATAGCTCTTTCTAGTAATCGAATAGTGTTAATTAGAAATGATTTCTTACAAGTGGTGGATATTGAATTAACACTGGAAAGGGTTAATATGGTTGACAAGATTCAGTTGGATGATAAGATATTAGCAGGTGGTTTATTGAGGAGTGAGAAGGAGAATATGTTGGTGGTGCTAAGTGGTAATATATTGTCGTTGGTTTATAAGCGAGATGCTAAGTGGGTAGTGGAAGAAATGGTATCAATTGACCCGAAGGGTCAGCAACAATCGGTCGATTTTAAGGCCCTCATTGTTGTGGATGAAAGTTCAACCTCGAAGTACTTTGTGTCACATCAGTATCAAGGCACAGTTCAATTATATTTTTCCAAAGAATGGAGGGGTCAAAATAAATCAGAAAATAAGGTCAAAAAAAGGAAGGTGGCTAATCCATGGATAGTTAAGACTATTTCCATTGGGTCCATTGTAGTTGTTTCTATGGCTATTTTAAATAATGATACAATTGCTCTTTTATACCGAGACTTTAATTTCAAGTATTCAATGAGATATTATTCGATTGACGTCAAAAATCAGTCTATTCTGTTGACGCGCCAGTTTGAAGAGTTTGATGTACCTCCTACTTGTATTATTCCCATGCAAATTGGCGGGGTTTTGGTGGTCTCGAGCTTGAGATTGTTTTATTTCCCCAATGATACCAGGAATGTGGATGTTTCCAATGATTCCTTATCGTTAAATTCACATTTTCAGGTTATTACTAAGGATATCTCTGATGTGGTGCAAATCGATGAGGTGTTCAGTACCTTTGAAATCATCGATCAATCGAGAATTATGTTGATTTCCCAATCAGGTTTGGCGTATATTATTCATTTTGATGCGGAGATAACCAAGAAAACGATTAACATCAAGGATGTTAATATAATCCCCTTGAATATCGCCACGGTACCAAGTAATGTCCATCATATTTCCGATAGCTATTTCTTTGCCTCTTCACGAATTTCCCAATCGGTTTTGTATCGAGTATTACCCAAAGATCCCTATATCACTATAGTCCACTCAATGGAATCGTCACCGCCAATTTTGGATTTGGATTTTCAAGTCGACAGAAATCAACTTTTATCTTGTCAAGGTGGCTATCATAGTGGAGAGTTCAAGAAATATTCAGCAATTTCAGCCGATCTCTCTCTCGACCATACAATTCCAGTTGAAAGAAGTCAAAAGATATTCTGCCCAGATGTTTCCACAGTTGCTTGCAAGAATGCAACGGGATTGGAAGTTGTTGACATTGAACAAGAATCGACAAAACAAATTAATACTACCAAAAGCTATATGGATGTTAAAATTGTCGAAAATCGTCACCATATTGCCACTACCAGAGGAATTTATATAGATGATTCACTAATCTACGACTGCAACATCGAATTTGCTCAAATTTTGAATAACGGTTGGTTTCTATTTATTGACCATGAAAATATCTTGAGAGTATTTGATAATGATAAAGAATTGGATTGGTTGCACATAAAACTTGAACATTTAACTAGTATCACTTGCATCCATGACAATATTATTTTGATTACAAATTGGAATGGTGAATACACCGTGAGTTCCTTGAGAGACTCAAAGATAACTACTTCATTTGAAGGAAGTTTACCAGGAAAGGAAGGTATTCTATCGGGAGGTATGCTCATTCATGATGACATGTTATTTATCATACTTCTGTCGGAGGCGGGAATTACCCAACTTTCACTCGATTTGCACACTATGTCTCTTATCCCAAATAAAACTTATACCTCCAAATTGAGCTCACTTCCCATGAAGATTGCATCAAGTGAAGAACATGTAATCATATACAGCGATCGAGAAATATTTGGAATGATGTTTGAAAAGGTGCTGAGAACTTTGTTAACGTTCCAGGTTGACGAAACAAAACAACGAGTAAGTGATTTGCTTATCAAATCGAATCAATTGATTATATTATTGAACAATGCGTCGATTCAAGTGTTTGAATATAAAATTCCAAATCAAATTCCCTACAATGTATCAACAGCGTATTCAACAGATTTGGACTATAAAGTATTGAATTTGGAGAATACAATCTACTCGATTGTTATTTCTAAAGAATTAGCCATAGAAGATTCCAAGCCATTCATGAAATCAAAATTGAAACTTGTGAATACCCGCAAGATGAAAGCTATACATACATATCATGCCCCTCCGGGTGCTAATTTGATGGATATGTGTTTAATTCCAGACCTAGACGATGAAGCAGACGTGACCCAACCGTACTTTGTGGTTTTATCCAATGGGACCGAGAAACCATTATTAACATTCAAAATCGAGAAAACTAAGATTGTTCTTGTCGAGGAGAGTGAAATTATCGGTCTTACAGATACAAGTGATCTGGTTGATTTCGAATCAATTTCTGCTTATGATGAATCGTCGTTTTTCATATCAGGAGGGAGTAACTTCTTGGTTACCCTTGAAATTGTTAAACAATCTCCGAAGTGGGAAATTGATTCTACATCTACAACTTCTTCACCTATACATACAATTGGCCATACAATTGTCAATAAAGAAATATTTGCTGCTGATATAAGACATGGATTATTTGAAATTTCGGAAATTCCAGCAACGGATGCTAGTACTAAAAGATTAACGATAACACCAATAGAAACCGACTACATCCACCAGTTCCCCACAAGTATTAACAGTATTCCCAATAATGACAATACCGTTGAAATCTTGACGGGGGATTCTATGGGGAATGTTTCTATTGTAACAAAAGAGAAATCGGATTTCACTCAAGGTACAGCATTTAATATTGGCGATCAAGTTAATGTGGTTAAACCAATACTACACTACGTTTCTTCTAGCGAAGACTGTACTCCAACTGCTATAATCGGAACAGTTAATGGTGGACTATACTTACTCGGTAAGATCAATATTGAATTGTATAATATTCTCGAAAAGTGTCAAGAAGAGTTGAATAAGTTATCAATTCGCAACAACAAAGATACTCGTGCTTGGAAATTGATATCCAAAGATGCCAATGGTAAATTCAATAGACTTCCTGCCAAAGATATTATTGATTTGAGGATAATTGATGAATATCTCCTTCAAAAATCGTCAAATTTTCCTTTAAAAAAATATAAATTATGCTTGAGCAATCAGAATATACTTGAAAGAGTTTACTTTGAAACTTTGCTATTTAAATAGTTGTTTAAAATGATAATAGTCATAGATTTGTATATTTTTGGTTTTCGCACACCTTTGAAAAGTTTGTTTACCAAAGAGTAGTGCTGTAGAAGTAGGGAAGTACGATTAATACGACAGTATGACCATAGATGAACCCATGTCGTTAGATAAGAGGTTTGATGACATAGAGATGTTGGAAATTCCTGATGAGGATGAAGAGATCAATTCATCCTCAGAAACTGAAGCACTTTCAGATGGATCTTCTAGTGATATCAAGAATTTATTTTCTACCAACACAAACTATATCGATTTACAAGAATGGTTGGAATCAGATAAACCACTTGAATTCCAATTCAATGAAGCTAAGTACAAGAAATCCTTAGATATAAAAGATGATTCGTTTTCAAATACATATATCAATTATGTAAACGGGATGTATAAATCGATTGAAAATTTGACTAAAAATTTACCAAACATTCATGAACCAGTTGAAAAATTTGGACTAATCACAGAAGATGCAGATAAGCAAGAACAGCAGAAACGAAATTCTCAAATTAACGATTCTTTTGATACAATTCTTGTGAAATTAGATGACTTCTTAACCCAACTTGAAAATATAGAAGATATCGACGAGGAGAATATAACCAGATTCCAAAACTTATACTCGATATTGGAATGTTTACAAGCTAACTATTTCTATCCAAGTTTAACTACGAAACCCGAATTACTTGCACAATGGATCAATCGTTTTGATCATGTTCCAGATGACGAAATTGCCGAATCAATAATGGTCAATACCCCAAAACCATATTTACATCCTCAGTTTTGGAACACGTTTGTGGTTCAATTAGTAACAAGGGGATTATTCCCGCAAGCGGCAGAATCAATCGCCAAATCAAAATACGATGAATTGTCAGAAACATCACCAGATTTATATGAATTAATCACAAATTTCAAAATATTAATTAGTGAATATCCAAACTTTGCATTAAAAAAACAGTTCCCCTCATGGAAATTATCAGCATGCGATATACGTGATTCCATATCACACTATCGTAAAACAATAGAATCGCCAGAACATAAACAAATACTAAACCAAATTCACGATTTGTTATGTATCGTCACTGGGTTGCCTAAAACCATTGCCAATTATTGCGATTCCTGGTATAATATATTTATTGCATTGTCACTATTCAAAATAAGAGATGACGATAGTGTTTATCGAGAATATTATGACCTTGCAGTCCAAGAAATACCATTGGGACCTGCAATTGAAAACGATGTTTATGACGTAGCTGAACATTGTTTCACTGATATTATCCAAGAAAATTTCTTGAAAGTAATTAAAACCATCCATGATTTCGATCCATCGACAGCAGCATATATATCAAAATTATTGGAATTGAAAGGTCACTTACAAATATATTACACTGGTACTGAAAAACGTGCATTGAAAACCTTAATCGAGAAACGAACCTTTTCAGAATATTTCTTAACCAGACATGCATTTGAATCACTTAATATTCATGAATTAGCACCTCTTGGAATTGGGTTATTATTGAATGAAAACATCTCACCAAGTTTAACCGAAAATAAACAAACTGTTGCTGAATTTTTACCAAAGTTTAGCTGCATAACCAATGATGATTTGGAATGGGCCTTAACCATATGTGCTAAATTGGATTTGACTACTACTGCCAGGGAATTATATTATATCCATGGTTTAAAATCCTTGGATGAAGGCCATATTTTTGAATCGTTAAATATGTTGGTTAATTCTATTGATAATGAAACTGCCGAATGTAAATCAGAAGGCATGAAACAAATACATTATATTACTTGGGAATTGATATTCCAAGATAGTTTGATTAATAACAGACCAATCAAAGATGAGTTAATCAACAATATTGTCGGCAATAACGTTGATGAATCGTTTCATGTACACCCAATTATAAGACATTGTCTTTCACCTTATGCTGTATTATATGGATTTTTCACTTCATTACAATTGACAAAAGACGATAAAGTTTCGAAATCATTATCTAAATTGAATCATTTATTAAGATTCAATTATTTGCCCAAGAAATTTTATCCATTATTATTGGCTCAATATTTACCATTTTTGATTAATCCAGTGTATAAATTTGAATTATCTGACCTCATGATCATCATTGATTTAATGGATAACTATGAGAACTCCGCAACTAATGAACAAAAGGAACAAGGCGGGGATTTATATAATTATACTATAAACCATTCTGAAGACGAAAAATCAGATTATGATTGGAGAATGATAATGAAAGATAATTCTCGAGAAGTTCCCACTACCATCAGCCTGCTAATCAACGTGCTCCGAACTGAGATTATCTCGATTACAGGTAAAGTATTTATAGATGCTTAGATAATATAATCTTAATAAACATAATGAACTATATAATCTTAATAAACAACTTAATGAGCTAGCACCTGCCAGATTTGGTGTCCTGTAAAAAAAAAATGACCATTGGATCGTTTGTTCGTAAGACAAAAGAATACATAGTTCCACCAAGAAACGTTTAAAAACCATGAAATAATCTACTTGTTTCTAGAGTATTAATGTAAAGTAGTATATTATTCAAATACTAAATTCTATAAAACAACTAAAAAAGATTTTTGTAAATGAATTAAACGTATTTATACTATGACGTCAAATGGAACAAATGAAACAAAAAAAAGATAAATATATTGATCCAGACATTCTAATTGAAAAACCATTCAGAAAGAGAAATTTCCGGATGATTTATATTTTGTTTTGATATTTATATTTTCGTTATAAAAATAGAAGTGAATGTATGTTTTTTATATTCTGATAACAAATTGTTAATGGCTTAACAAGTGACATCTTGGGTTGCTCTAGAGTTCAATAACAAAGCGACAATCAAACCATACAAACCCAAAACTTCTGCGAAAATCAAAATCAAAATCATACCCACGAACAATCTAGGTTGTTGGGCAGTACCTCTTACACCAGCGTCACCGACAATACCAATGGCAAACCCAGCGGCTAAACCAGAGAGACCGACGGAAAGACCAGCACCTAATTGGATGAAACCAGTGTATAAAGCTTGTTTTTGTTTCAAGGAATCAGAAACTAAAACTGAGACAACCAAACCATAAATGGCAATAATACCGGCCATAATGACTGGGACAATGTTTTTGACTAATAAGTCTGGTCTGGTGACGGTGGTGACACAAATACCGACACCTGATTTAGCAGTACCGTAAGAAGCACCGAAACAGGTGAATACAATGGCTGCAGTACAACCCATTGAACCAAAGAATGGCGCATAAACTGGACTAGAAATGTTAGTAAAAAAAAAAGGTTCAAATAATCACTAATCAATAATGAATTCTTTACATATCCACATCTTATCTAAATAAATTAGATAAAATTTCATATCAATTAGCAATCTCAATCTCAATCTCAATCGATCTCAATCCATCAATTCCACACCTAATCAATTGAATTTAAACATACCATAATTCTGACATGACTATAACTTGTTCTCTTAATCTATCTAATTGATTGCTAGTACTATACTATGGATGTATATATACTGATTCAATGTTTTGACTACTTGTAAGGAGATTCCTGTTGTTCAGATTTTTTCCGTCCAATTGGGAGATTACTATGTACAGGATTTAGTTACCCTACCTTATTGCGGCTTTCTTCCCAATTGGGACAGCAGTGAAAAACTTAAAGCGATGGGCAGTTGGTATTTTATTTTAAACTATATATACTGGTGAGCTACTGCAAGGATCCCCCCTAATAACTACTAATATTTAATAAACATGTCTGCTCCAAACCCAAAAGCTTTCCCATTAGCTGATTCTGGCTTAACTCAACAAATCTTGGACATTGTTCAACAATCCCAAAACTTGAGACAATTGAAGAAAGGTGCTAATGAAGCTACCAAAACTTTAAACAGAGGTATCTCTGAATTCATCATCATGGCTGCTGATACTGAACCTATTGAAATCTTATTGCATTTACCTTTGTTATGTGAAGACAAAAACGTTCCTTACGTCTTTGTTCCTTCTAAAGCTGCTTTAGGTAGAGCCTGTGGTGTCTCCAGACCAGTCATTGCTGCTTCTGTTACTACCAATGATGCTTCTTCTATCAAAAACCAAATCTTCTCTATTAAAGATAAGATTGAAACTTTGTTGATCTAGATGTCTTCATCGAAGATGAAGTTTAACTTTTCATAGAAGATGGATTTTAAACAGGGTAGATGTTATATATATTATTTGATATTCTTTAGTTAGTTAATATTTAGTATATATACTCAATTACATGATAAATAATTAAAATAAAAAAAAAATTGTAGATTTAGATCAGCACCACATAATCGGTATCATTGTAAAGATAACGATGACTAGTTTCTTTGAAATACTCTATATTCTTTCAAATCGTTTCTCTGATTAATTTTTGTCGTCTTTCCATTTTTCCATTTTGTCTCATCTCAGTGATTTTTCGATGAGCTTTAACTAGGTGATCTAGTTTTCAAGTATGAATATGGACAGTACCGAGAGTCTAACCAAGTACCTACGGTCCAAGGACAATAAGGTCGATGATATTGTTGCATTGGCTACAAAGTTACTGCAAAGTAATGATGTTTTCATGCCTAACAAACAGATCTTTATATTCCAATTATTATGTGATAGGGTCAATGATTTCAATGGTAAATTTACCAACTGGAAACTTAATCATAAGGTATGGGATTTGTTCGCCCAGGTTTGGAAGTTGGTAAATCAAGACATCAAGAGTAAATCTTTCAATAAAATCCGGTTTGTGGAAATTATCATCAAGATTTTTGATTCGAAACCTAATGCCCAATTGGTGTCTTCAATTTTCACCGTAATTGATTTAGTCAAACAAGAGGCTATTATAAATATTGATGAGAATTTGGCAATCACTTTACTTGCCAGTTACTTGACTAATGTCTCACCAACTCCCAGTTATTCGAAGTTGATTATTGATATCTACAACATCCCCCAGTTACAAGTAAATTATTCCTTGGGGAAGAAAAATTATACCAAATTCATCTTGAATTGCGCCCAACCAATCATCAACTTATCCATCAACCAACCGCTTCAATCAGCAAATTTTGAAAAGTTGCTAATCAAAATTCTCTTCAACCATGAGTTGATCAAACATTTGAATACTAATATACTGATGTTTTTATCGCAAAATATTGGCAGGTTAGACAAATCGGAAATTATTCACCTTTTCCAATTAATTGTTGAAAACTTAAAAGATATTGGCCAGTGTGAAGAATTGTTTTTGATATTCACCAAAACATGCCACATTGACCAATTGGCTGAAGATTTATTGGCGATTTTGTCGGGAAGAAATAAAGCTTTATCTTACCAATTCTTCAAAACTATCTACGATCAAGAAATTGAAAAACCAATCATCAACTGGAATTTAATCAATTATGTCTTTGAATTGGATATTGAATTAGCCATTGAAAATTCATCAATATTATACACCAATAACGCTGATTCAATACTACTCTTGGAGCCGCTTTTCAATACCATACTACAAGCCCACGTAAAAGGTCGTGAAATCAAAGATTTCTATATCAAGGTTTGGTTAGAGGCAATAACGCAAAATCCATTATGGAACAACTCGAAATTCATTGATATTGCATCACAATCAGTTGATAAGTTTTCATCTCGTCAATTAATTGAATTAATTGAAGAACTTTTTACATTAAACGATTCAAAAGACCGAGTCTTACCCTTGTTTACTGCAATTACTAAGGGGTTAATTTCTTCTACACCTTTGAAAATTGAACAAGTGAAACCGATTATAGTGAAACATTTGAATTATTTCTTGGATAGTTTTGATGATTCTTTCTGGGAAGCAAGATACTATTTGTTATGTCTCTATCAACAGGATGCCGGGGTTGACACGATTGATTTTAATCCAGAAAAGCAGATCATGAATAGATATTACTATTATAGTATTTTCAGATCCATCGAAATCAAAAATACCGACAAGGGAATTAACAACTATCAAACAAATTTTCTCAAATACTTGAAGAAAGATCCATCAATAATACCGCTTGTTTTAGAAAGATGGATTGTTTTGATTGAATTGTTTTTTGACAAGAAGAATATAGGGGAATTTATAAACATAGTCTTCAAGAACCAATCTCCAGTATATTTTAAACAGTACTTTGCAAACAGTGGAGACATATTTTTTGAACAAGGACAAATAACCTCAACATCATTGGACTATATTGCCAATAATTGTGAGAAGGAAACCCAATTGATTGACTTGTTTGTTGACTTCCCAATTCAATGTTACAATAAATTTATGAAAAAGAAATGTTTGGACGTTTTATTTAATATTGCCAGTTCGAAATCTAACGAAACGAAATCAGGTGTTAGAAAAGCTATAGTACACATACTCAATCAGCCAACTTTCCAATCAAAATTGGAATCTGATATTACTAGCTTGATTAAAATAATGGAGTCTTCGGATGAAGAATCGCAAGATATTTCCAATAAAATATGTGAAATTGTATGGTCTAATAACATGAAACAAATTACAAATCAAGAGAACAAAAAGTTCTTAATTGAATCTATAGAATATTTGTCGAAATCTTTAAAGAAGAAATCTTCGTCATTAGATGCCCCAGCTAACCTTAAAGTTGCATCAATCATCCTTCCCGTTTTAAATCAATTTCCAATATCAGATGATTTGGTAACTACAAAAAGCAAGAAACTTAGATTGTCGTTCTACGAGTATATCATGAAATCGATAAACTCAATTACCAAATCAAAAACATTGGATTTTGAAAGTATAAATTGGTTCATAGAAACATTAATATCCAATATAGAAAATGATGATCTTCCAACAGCGGAACTATTAGACATCACAAAATTAATTGGGAAAAATATTAAAACAGCTGATGATTCAAAAACAATCCAAATTAAACGAAGCATGTTCAAACTTTTAACAAGAATCTATCCTGCCAGGTTTTATGATTCGATTTATATTTTGAGTTTGTTCTTTACATTACAAGGAACTATTGATATATCGGACGATTTGTATCATTATTTGCTCAGATTATCTAGTGAAATGGAAGAATTTATTAAAGCTTATAATTTTGTGTTATATTCTACTGAAGAAATGACGGATGAAAATTCAGGTGTTTTTGCTGTTTTACTTAACTCCTTTCTAAAACTTACACCAAAAATTGTCGATGAAAGCGATTCAAAATCACTTGTGTCTTTCTTATCAGTTGTGTTAAGCAAGTTTCCATTATTCGACCTCACATCAATCAAGGAGATTTTGTTTACCCTTGATACTTGCTTGAGCACCAAATCATGGATGTTCCAACAGTTTGCCCTCGAAAGTACGATTACATTACTTGCTAGAGTTGCGACGTTACTTAAGGATAAATCGTTGGGAGAACCTGCTGCTCCTCTCTACATACAATCATCGAAAGTCATGTCATCAATTTTATTATTCCACAGATATAAATTATCTTCCCGTCATCATTTGATCATTACCACATTTGTATCTTTAATGGAACCATTGTGCTTAAAAGACCACAATATAAGTATTTCTAATAACAAAGATACAGCCGCTGCATACTCCAGATTGTTAAGTAATTTGTGTGAAGTCACTTCTACTGACATCAGTAAAGATTCATTATCTTCAACCTCGTCATTAATGCGAAAGGCAATTAGAAAACATTTACCCTTGCTACTCATCAATTATATCTACTTCAACTTGAAATTTAATTTCCATAGTATTGTCCAGGAAGAGCTTTCAAGTGGTATTTACAGTGTATTGGATGTTTTGTCTCAAACAGAATTACAGTTAGTTAGTTCATCCTTAGACATGCCTGGGAAATCATATTACAGGACCCTTTACTCCACATACAAGGAGCATGGTAAATGGAAAGATACATAATAAATTTGTATATATTAATAAATGTACATTAAGTATCAAAGATACCTCGTTTCGTCATTATGTAACAAGCGTCCAAGATTCATTTTCGCGGCCATGTAGAAATGGTTCATTACTTCCCAAACTTTGGCATCAAAGATTTCATTCATGCGCTGAATGGAAATATCCTTATCTAAGGAGTGCAATGTGTGCTCATATCGTAAGACATCCTTCCTTGTGATTAACCCCACTAGTATTCCGTCATTCTCCACCAATATATATCTAGGCCCTAGCCGGATGAATATATCTAAGACATACTCTAAAGATGTGCTAATATTAATTGTTAAGGGAGATATATTTATAATCCGTTTGAAATCAACCATGTCATCACCATTGTAGTTTACGTCAAAATTACATTCATCAGAGTCGTGTCTCCCTTGGTAATTCCTCAAAAAGATTTGTAATTCTGTCCTTGAAACAAATCCAACAATTCTGGGATTATTTGTCGACTGGATAATTGGGTAACCTCGATGCTTCGATTTTTGCAACATAGTTTTCAATTGGCCCAATTTCATACGTCCCTGGTGGTCGGTAGAAATGGTGATGATTAATGTAGTCATTGCACTTTCAACATTGGTGTTGAATACATAATCTTCCTTGGGGTCAATGTGGGGTAAACCATTGAAATGGATCATTTGGTCAGCAATACCACCTTTACCCCACTTATCGTTTATCATTTTCGTAATTGATACCACAATCATAGTTGGTATAATAAACCTTAAAGCACCCGTCAACTCAAACATGATGATAACCACACTTACAGTCATATGGGTGATTCCACTCAATGCCGCTGCTGCTCCCAAGAAGGCGTATGTTCCTGGTATAATACACTTTTCACCCTCAGGGCAACTACTGAAAGGAAATCTCTGTTTATTGTGCTGGTAAATGAGATCAAAAATCAACCCTAGTGCTCTGCCAAAGGTCGCACCCGCGGCCATGGAGGGGACAAATATACCTGCTGGGACTTTACAGCCGTAAGATATAATAGTCAACCCCATCCTGGCAATAGTGGCGAAGATTAAAGACATCAAAATGGGAATTTTGTTTGAGTTTGGATCACAAAGATGGTGACTAAATTTATCATCACATTCTTGAAACAAGATCTGCATAGATTCTGTCATTTCCAAACGTAAGAATTCATTGAAGTAGCTGAAACTGACAGTCAACAACGTGAGCAAGACCACTTCTCTAACGGCAAAGTTTGCCAAATACTTTTTTCTGAATGCCACTGCTCGAATATTGAATTTAGCAACGACAATACCATAACAACCGCCAAACACCCCAATAATGATGTAAAACGGAATTTCAAAGTATTTCCAGTTAGTATCATAACTTACTTCAAACATAACCAACTGGCCAGTTCTGAAGGGGTTGAATGCTGCTAAAGTAAGCACAGCAATCATGGAGCAAAAGTATGTTTTCCAGAGTGTAGATAGTTGGAACCCGGCAGAAATCTCCTCGATCGAGAACAACACACCACCCATGGGAGATCCAAAGGCCACTGCTACACCAGCACCCGCAGTAGCAGTCAAAAACTCTCTCCCCTTAGCAGCACTTTTCTTATATTTATTTACAAGTTTAGCTAGAGAGTTCCCCACACAAACAGCATAATGCACACTAGGCCCTTCCTTACCCACACTCAACCCGGAGGCAATGACTAAAGGTAAACCCAAGGACTTTATAGCTAGAGTCCACCAGCCTAAAAACCCGTCCATGACAAAACCGCTAACTATACATTTGATTTCAGCAATACCCGACCCAGCAGCTGTATTTGCATACACTTTAACAAGTATAGCAGCAGTAAATGAAAGAAAGAGTGAAATGAAAATATAGATAAAATAATTGACAATTTCAAAGCTGGTCCATTTTACCCAAGTGGTGCATTTAGCTTCATCTTGTCCCCAGCAGCAGGAAGCTTTGCTAAGGTAAAACGCATGGGAGCAGTGTCCAAAACGAATATTAGCCAACCAAGAGGTTATGATGTTCAAAGAAGAAGCAATAGTACCAATTACCACGCCCATGAAAGCTAATAAAATCCAATTCTGACTAACTGAATATACTTTATCTTTTAAAGAACCTGTAGTGTTCATAGCTTTCACTTTATGCAATCTTTGTCTCTGTTCATCCAATTCATCTTCTACCCAATCTATAGTTCTAAACTGATTAAACCTTTGAACTTCAGAAACATCTTCTTGATTAATCCAAGAACCAGTATGTCGGTTTCTGACCTGAGGTATGGTATGGTCTAACTCTATATCATCTGAATCGTTCATAAAGGTTACTATAGATTCTATTTTGAGTTCTGATTTATTTTTCTACGCACTGGAAGGTTGTAGGTGGAACAAAAGAATAAACAAAATTGTTCTGTAGAAACAATTCAGGCAACTAACATTAAGATAGTAAACAATATCAATTCAAATATTCACATCAATTAAAACTAAATCTACTCTACTTATCAAAATCAACAATTTCAAATTATTGTTGGTGCTTATTTCCTCTTTTACACTTTTTCACTATTTCCTTCATGGCTGCGAAAAATCACACTTGTCCTTATAAGAATTTATGCACATCCTATATAACTAGTTTGTTAGTTAAGGTATATATAAGTGAATCTTATATACATGGTAAGGTAGATGTGACATGATAAATATTTTTTATTACGTGATATAACTAGTCTATAAGGTAGATAAAAATGAGATTAATTAAAGCTAGTCTAAATTGTTGAAGTGAAATAACAAACTGTATTTGTATGGGCGGCGCTACTAAACATATTTCAACTATTATTCAATATATTTCAATATGTTTTCTCTAAATTTCGGAACATAAGGATCTATTGATTCGACTTGGTCCAGTTCAAAGTAACTCCACAACAAGTTCATTCCAGAGGTAGGCGTCGATATGATATTCAACATGAACTCGCAAGAGTACGGCATGACATCTTGAGCAAAAATCATATCCGTTATTGTCCACTTGTCGTTAGGAAATGTAAATACCCCCAAATTGGAAAGTTTGGAAGTGTCGACTTTATCTGGTTTTGCCATATTATCTGTAAAGAATTCCAAGTTCTCGCCAGCTTTATCGTATTTATTAAAAAAACCAGATAAACTATTCAAGAGTTTATTATTATTGACTTCTTCTTTCAACATTTGAGTTATTTCCCTTACCATGTCCCAACTGAACTGTGTAACTTGAGGATAGTTCCTCGAAGTACCCACATGGGCAGCAGTCGCCATATATTTGTAATTAGGATCCTGCAATTGTTCTCTATAAACTGATGAATTTTCGTACTGGGATAAATCTTGGTTTGGATCAATAAACCTTCTTAATGACAAGGCAATTTTATGTGACGTGTGATGGTCATTCCCAAACACTGGGGCCAATGTCAAGAGTTGCACCACTTGGATGTATGTCGTAACCGTAACCTGTTCCAGTTTACATTTGGCAAGAATCTTCTGGACTTCCTGGGGAGTGAAGTTGATTAGTTTAAACGCAATGGGTACGTTATAAGCAGTGGGGATTCGTCCTGGCCAAAGGGTAGAAGTGGAAGAGACTTCCACTTCTTCTGACTTCTCGTCTTCTTTTTCCTCGTCTTCATCCTGACCCATAAACCAATCTATCGGAGGCGGCAACGAGTTCATTTCCCCTTTATCCTTATCAAAATTAAACACTTCACTATATAAACTAACTGACACATCAATTTCACCACCTTTTAAATTCTCCAACAATATTTCGTGAAAGTACGGCCCCACAAGACCATCAGCAATAGTATGTTCCAAAACTATAGTTAAATTAAACTTGCCAACTAAAAACAATTTAAACAAAGGTTTACCTGAGTAAAGGG
Source organism: Candida sp. Y128-05E (assembly GCA_037042355.1). Lineage (NCBI taxonomy): Eukaryota > Fungi > Ascomycota > Pichiomycetes > Serinales > Debaryomycetaceae > Candida > Candida sp. Y128-05E. Next base: position 32,296 of record JAXQKE010000216.1, on the reverse strand, counting down.
AAAACTCAGTAGTATTAGCATACTTCATAAACTGTTCTGAAACTGTATTACCAGATAAATACTCTGGGCCTAAAATCTCAAGTACATCTTTCAACTTAGCCGATTGTATCGGCTCAAAGAAACAATTTTGTTTCCCCTTTACAACATTACAAACTAAACTAGGATACTGTAACAAAGTCCTTCTCAAAGCAGCAAATATAATAGGAATAGTCAATTCTTGACTATACGTAGCAGTCAATTGAAAGCTTCTATACAAGCCACTTGCAGTTCTACATCTGAGAAGATGTTCAAGATCACTTAAAGGTCTAGTTAGCACTGTCATAGTATATATCAATATGAAATATTGAAATATTTCACCAATGTTTATGAGTCAAGTAAGATAAACCCAAAAAATAACCTATTCCAGGTGTAACGCCGCATCTAACAATCTTCCCCTATTATAAAGATCATTATAATGGTAATTAATGTTGGTTATCTAAGTACTATAGCTTTCACTCTACCTTTCAATTGTTTCCATTGCGATTACCCTTAATCTTCTGTTGCTTTGTTAAACTTTCTTAATTCATTGTTCCTGCGGGGTCACAATTATACAAAACAGTTATAGTGAGATCAATCGTATTTTGATTTAACCTAACAACTAATCATGTTTCTTCCTTTTGTTGGTATGTTAGAGATACTTGTGAACTATATATCATGTAGATATTCCATACTAACATTCTAGTGCCACCTTCAGTCAAGTTAGCAATAGGGGTAGGCACCATTACTGGCGCCACCTTGGCTATAATCACCAACAGAGAAAAGATTCAGGAGACGGCAGAACTCTTATTAGAAAGAGGGGTTGACTTCTGTAAAGAGAAATTAGAACAGTATAAACAAGCACATCACCATATGGCTACCAATGTAGAAGATGCTTTTTATTCAAACTATGAAGAAAAGAGTCTGGGAAGGACTAGTGGTATGAGAAGAAGGTACAGTGAAGATAATACTACCCCAGAGTTTACGGAAGATGAAAATGAGGTGGAGACTCCCGATGCAAGTGATTGGGAATATGATGATAAGGATATGAATACTCATGAAGGGAAGGATGGGTTGGGTTTAGATACTGACTCGTTGGATTAAAAGGGATAGGTTAAGGGACAATTATTTTGGTATGTTTTTAGGAAGATTATTTGTATTTATGTGTAGCTCTTATTTATATTATATGATTTTATAGACTAAAATGCACAGTGATTTATTTGGCAATATTATTATGATAATGGTAAATATTCAATATATGAATTAAATACAAAATTTCATGTAAATATATGATTTGGTCTAAATCAAACTGACTAATTTGAATAATTTAATTCATTTATTGTTTTTGGGGCTTCTTGAACTATTTTATCGACCGCCAGAAGATTTATCAAGATAACGATTCGTGTAGGTATAATTTTTATTAAAGTATATACTAAAAGAATGCACACGGTGATTATTTGCAAACGAAATGAAAACGACTAAATATTGATACACGATAGGGAAAATTATTTTTATGTAGGTATAGTAATAATTCTAAAATGCAGATTATTCCTATGATACAACTGCCAAGACAATAATCAAGACAATAATTGATAATGCCGTTAACAAGATACAACTCCATTTGCCCTTGGATTTCTGGTACTGATGGGCTTTATTCAATTCACGGTCGGCTTGTTGGGTATTGCCGTGTAGTTGCAATATATTATCTTCTATAGTATCAAGACTCTCCCCCTGCTGGGTGATTAATTGACCCAAGTCCTTGAATATGGAATTGATCTCGGTGATACCTTGCGATACCTGTTCGATTTCTCGATTTCGTTCTTCGGTTAGGAGAACATGGTATTGTAGTTCGGTTTGGTTGATATTGTCTTGTTCCATTTGCAATTGTGCTTGCGTTTGCTGATTCGTTGTCTCAATTAATGGAGTGTTTTCATCTGGGAGCTTGGTGTTTATTACTTTTACAGGGTACATTTTCGTCTTTTCATGGTATAATCGTTGTGATTTCTGGAATTGTTTGTGTAACTCGTTGTATTCATTAATTAACCGATCTTTAATGATCAATTGTTTGTTAGTAATCTCCAACTTTGTATCCTTTCCATCATCAGCATTGACATTAATCAATTGGGCTAAATCCAGCACCAACTTCAGAATAGCAGTTTCCATAGCCTTAATTTTTTCAATCAACTCATCCAAACTTGCACGCAACTCAGCATCGTCTCTTTTAGTCCCTATTTGCTTCCTCTGGTTCTCTAATTGTGATACACTAGTACCAAATATTTGTAGTTGCTGTGATGTTTTCTGGATTATACTATCTAATTCGTTTGTAGCAGATTCCTCGGGTATATCCTCCTTCTTGCCCTTCGTTATCTCTCTTTGAGCTTCTAGATCGAAGTTTGCAAACGACATAACCTAGATTTAGTTAGTTATCGTATTATGTATAATTTCTTTTAATTAACCTGGCAAGTATTTTAGGCTGCGAAATTTATTTAGCGAGACCTTGACGTGGCTTAGTGACAATTTAGGCAGAGTGTGTGTAAGTTGGTACGACTATGGGCTGGAAGGTGGGTCTAGAGATATTGGCGTGGGCGAGAAGTGGCCTAGGTATGATAATATACACCATGTGTGATTTATTGATGTAGAAGTTGAACATTATTTAGTTTAGTATTATCTAAGGCTGCTCATATGTTTATCTAGATCATTCACAATAGTAAAATATGGCTGAAACATTAAGTGATGTCAAATGAGTCTGTATCGTGCAAACTACTTAAATAGGTTATAGAAGTACCTAATGGGGAAGTAGACTAATTATTCTGATTTAGAATTTTTATTTGACTTGGTACTATTGGGTCGCACTTTGTTATAATAGCATCCGTATGATTATGCTTTTAGAGCCCAACACCAGTTATTAGATTTTACAAGATTTAATCCTACAATTACTCCGTATATCGAATTTCTGGTGAGCACTCGTCTTCGTATGGTAGTGAAATGAAATCCGACCAAGACTAATTGACAGGGATTATTAGTCATCGTCTAGAAGATCGATGCCACCAGTCTAGTTTATCAATACAATTCTTAATCAAAACCAATATCAATCAAAGATTAATTGGATACTACTGAAGAAAAAATAGTTATTGGAACCAAAGTTGAGAGAAAAGCTTCCCAGGAAGAACTTTCCCTTATTTGACAAAATTTGTGTTTGCATTTTATTAAATCCTGATAAATGTGGTGAGGTTATACATATATATTATACTCTAGTGTTTTAACCAAACCGATCCCTTCCATTGGTAATTTTTATTTTTGCACCCAAAATAATTCACGAGAAATGTGTAGACGCGTTTTATCGCTAGTATAATATTTTTATTATTTTCAACCTATAACATAAATACTAGTTTTCATTACTGTTAAAGTATAGACCTTATATTATGCTGTCAAGAGCAGTGAAGCGTACAAAGCTTCAGAAACTAATGGAAGCCAGACAAGCTGGTTCCAGTTTGAATTATGATGATGATGAGGAGGTTGAAGATAAAACTATTTACGACGAAGTCGATGAAGAGACTTATAGAGAACATAAACGGAAACAACTTATGAATGATGATTTCATTGTCGATGATGGTGGTGAAGGATACGTTGATAATGGTGTTGATGAGTGGGATGACTCCACTCGTCCACAATACTACTCTGATGAAGAGGATGATGTAGTTTCTAAAAAGAGAGGTAGAAAGGATAAAAGACCTACTAAAGTGGTTAAAACGGCTCAAATAAGTAGTTTCTTTAAACCTTCTGGTGTACCTGCACCTACTAAGAAAGTTGAAGCCGATATTGATGATATCTTAAACGATTTTGATGAACCTGCCATAAAGAAACAGAAAAATATTTTCACTACTAATAATAAAAAGAAGGATACTAAAGTAAAGAATAATTTCTTTACTCTGGTTAAACGTTCTAAAGTAAAACAGGAGTATGATGATGTGGATAATTTTGATAATTTTGATAATTCAATGGATGTCGATGAACCTATTTCTTCTCCAATCAAAGTATTGAAAGATACGACTTCTAAAGAGTCCACTGCAGATGTGGAAGAAGAATCAAAGAAACCGATTCTTTCAGAATCTGATTCGGAAGATGAAATTGTGGTGGCCAGGAAACCAAGAACGGCCGCCGTTGCGAGACCTACACTTGCAAACTACTCGTCTGTAAAGCCTCAAGCCGCTACACCTTCTTCTCCATTAACGTCGCAAAATGCCAATTACACTGCCAAGTTGGACAAGGAGCTCATTACAGAGTCTGGAGATTCGTTCAAGATGTTCTGGCTCGATTACTGTGAGGTTGATCATACCTTAATCCTTTTCGGTAAGATCTTAACTAAAGAAGGTAATTTGGTTTCAGGTATGGTGCAGATTAATGGCTGTAATCGTGAATTATACTTCTTACCCAGAAAATTTCGTATGGTCGATGGTGAAGAAACTGAAGACGAAGTCTCGGCTCTAGATGTACACGATGAAATCGTGCCCATCCTCATGGAACAGTACAATTTAGATTCAATCAAAGCCAAACCGGAAACCATGAAATATGCCTTTGAATTACTGGGAGTGCCCAAACAAGCTGAATACTTGAAATTGTTATTACCATTCAAAACCCCCAAAAATAAACACTTGGTAATGCCCAGTGAATTGGAAGGTGAGACTTTCTCGCGAGTATTTGGTACCAACTCCAACTTGTTTGAAGCTTTTGTCTTACAGAGAAATGTCTCGGGTCCATGTTGGTTGGAAATTTCCCAGGGTGATTTCTCTGTCATTCAAAACACATCGCATTGTCAAGTGGAAGTTGCCGTGGGCTCCCCTAATTTCGTCTCACCAATTAATACAAACGCTCCACCACCTCCTAATTTAACTATCGCCTCGATCGCAGTACAAACGAAATTGAATGTCAAACAAAATAAACAGGAAGTTGTGGCGGTTTCGGTGGCCACTTTCAGAGATATTCCTCAAGATGCACCCATCGAAGAAGATAGGAAACCAAATGATATAATTACCTTGGTTAGACCGGTTGGGGCTGTTTCGTTTCCTCCCGGATTAGCGCAACTTGCTCAAAAACAAGGTTTCCCATTGAAAACTTTACCTAATGAGAAAGTATTACTTAATTTCCTTGCCGCTCTTATCAAGAACCAAGATCCTGATGTATTTGTTGGTCATCGGTTGGAAAATATCTCATTGGATGTGTTGGTGCATCGAATGCACGATTTAAACGTTACAACTTGGTCCACTTTTGGTCGTCGTAATAGAAAACAATGGCCAGAAAGATTTGGACGAGCATCTACTGGTTTCAATAATAATTTGCAGATTAGAGAAATCTTCCAGGGTAGATTACTATGTGATGTGGCTAATGAAATGGGTCAATCGTTAACTATGAAATGTCAATCCTGGGATTTGAATGAAATGTATGATGTTGTGTGTAAGAAACCGTACACACCATTGGAAATCAACTATCAAAATCCGAGATATGCAGAAGATACTGATTTGATCATGATGGCATTGAAAGATTTAGACATGTCGGTTAAAATTACAGCTGAAATCGCATACACCATTCAAATCTTATCATTGTCAAAACAATTAACCAACATTGCCGGTAATGCGTGGTCCCATACTTTAAGTGGTACCAGAGCTGGTAGAAATGAGTATATTTTGTTGCATGAATTCAGAAGAAATGGTTTTATCGTTCCTGATAAAGAAGATAAATATCATAAGAACACAACCCATCAGCAGGAAGCCAAATTAGAATCTGTGGATGATGACGCAACAACTGCCACTTCCAACAAGAAACCCAAGTTTCAAGGTGGTTTGGTTTTCGAACCAGAAAAGGGTTTACATAAAAATTACATTCTTGTGATGGATTTCAACTCGTTGTATCCAAGTATTATTCAAGAATTTAATATTTGTTTCACCACCGTCGAGCGTGATCAATTCAATATCACTCATGATGAAGAACGCGATTTACCAGGGTATCCTGACAAGATGGGAGACCAGGGTGTATTACCACGATTATTGAATAATTTGGTTACACGTCGTCGTGAAGTCAAAAAATTGCTTAAGGATCCTAAAAATACCAATTTCCAGAAGGCGCAATACGATATTAAACAACAGGCGTTGAAATTGACTGCAAACTCTATGTATGGTTGTTTGGGGTATGTTAATTCGAGATTTTATGCCAAACCATTGGCTATGTTGGTTACAAATAAAGGTAGAGAGATTTTGATGGATACTAGACAATTGGCGGAGTCGATTGGATTGAGAGTTGTTTACGGTGATACCGATTCGGTCATGATTGATACTGGGAGTGATAATTTCAAAGATGCGATAAAAATCGGGGAAGAATTCAAAATACAAGTCAATGAAAGATATAGATTATTGGAAATTGATATTGATAATGTATTCAAAAGATTATTGTTACATGCTAAGAAAAAGTATGCTGCTATGACTTCGACTATTGACAGAAAAACTGGAGATGAAGTCACCACATTAGAAGTGAAAGGTTTAGATATGAGACGACGTGAGTATTGTCAATTATCGAAGGACATTTCGACATTTGTGTTGGAGAAAATCCTCTCCGACTCCGATCCAGAGCAAACTTTACAGGAAATCTATGAATATTTGGAAGAGATGAAACAAAAGATTATGAACCAAGAGATTGACGTGGGTAAATACAGAATTAATACCAAATTATCTAAAGATCCCAGTAAGTATCCTAATGCGAAATCCATGCCACAAGTGCAAGTTGCATTAAGATTGAAAAAGGAAGGGAAGGTGATTAAAGCCGGTAGTGTTATCACATTCGTGATTACTGCTCCAGAGAATGACGAAGAGAAATCACATCCTGCCGAACGAGCTCGTGCTATTCAAGAATTGTTACAGAAAAATAACACTTTGAAACCCGATCCATCATACTACTTGGAAAAACAAATATTTGCTCCTGTGGAAAGATTACTTGAACGTATTGAAGGGATTGATTTAACGAGAGTTGCCAATTGTTTGGGAATTGATACGAGGAAATATATCTTAAAAGCAAGAAATAATGAAATCAATGGTGAAATCACTCCATTAGAAGCTAATATTTCCGATGCTGAAAGATTCAGACAATGCAGTTATTTGGTGTTGAGGTGTAAATGTGGCCATCGTTTCCGATTTGGCGGTATTCAAGCATCTAATGAATATAAAGTCAGTTTCAATGGTGTTAATTGTGGTAAATGTGACTATACATTCCCAACATTGAAGTTAACTTCCCAATTAGAACATACAGTGAGGAAACATATCTCGTTATACTATGCTGGATGGTTAGTATGTGATGATTCATCGTGTGGTATTAAAACCAGACAAATCTCGGTGTATGGTAAACGTTGTATTGGTAGTTCGGGTACTGCGCATGGATGCAAGGGAATGATGAGGTATCAATATAGTGATAAAGCTATATATAATCAACTATTATACTTCCAATCTATCTTTGATGTTACAAAAGCCAAAAAGAATGAATTAAAACCAGTTTATGATGTTTTTGATCAAGCAAATAGTCCTGCTAAACTTCCTAGTGGACAAGTAGATGCTTTGGCAGAGCAAAATAAAGAATTGTTTGGTTATTGTCAAGAAGTCGTTGAGAAGTATTTGAGTGATTGTGGTAGAAGGTATGTGAATATGGGTTCTATCTTTGATTTTATGAATAATGGTATTTAAATAAATAATAAATGTTAGTATAGTATTATAGAATATAAATGTTTTAGTAGAGTATTATAGATTGTAAATGTGTTAGTATAGTATTATAGTATTAGAATAAATTTAAAGTCGTGCAGAGTCAAAAGTTTTGAGATTTTCGTGCCTCATAGTTTAGAAGTTTGGTGGTAAACAAGAGACTACACGGTTGAAATGAGTTACAACCAACCGCCAGGTAATAATATGGGTGTTGGAAAGCAGTCTCAACAGATGCTACATCAACAACAGCAACAGCAACATCAAAATCCTCAAAGTATACAGATTCCTCCAAGCATGTTAGCTAATCTAACACCACAACAATTGCAGCAGATGAAGAACCATCCTCAGTTCCCAGAGATTATGAGGCAGTACGTTCAACGACAACAAATGCAAGCGATGCAACGTCAGGCTCAGCAACCTATGAATCCCCAGCAATCGATGATGGCTGATGTGCCAGGATCGCAGCCAGGTTTTGCAGCTCAACCACGGCCAGCTACATTCCAAGGTGGTCAAGCACCGTTCCCTCCAGGAATGGTTCCTCCTAATCAAGCACAGCAACTTCCACCACAATTCTCACAGCAACAAATGCAACAGCATCAACAGATACCTCCACAAGTGAACCAACATATGAATCAGCAAATGGCCCAACAAGGAGCCATTCAAGGACATCCACAACAGTTCCCAAACCAACCCCAATTGCAAAGACAACTGGTACAACCACCTATAGGTGCTATGCAGCCTCCTCCAGCGCAAGTTGCTCGGAAACTATCTACTGTCGGTGACAGTAATATCAATTTGCGAGATTCGGGGTTTGAGAAAGTACCAGCAGAATTGGTTGCCAAGCTTCCTCAGGAAGAATTGACCAGTAATGAAGAATGGTCCAAGAAACTTTTAGATGAAGGCAAGCCAGTACCAACGGATTTACGCGTGTATGAATCGATTATTGGTAAAGATGGCAAGTTCATTCAAAATGCCACGAACCAGATTGATAATAATCACAAATTACTTGCAGATTTAACTAAAGATGCCTATGCATACAATCAAATCAAACAATTGCGAATGCTGGCGATACAAGCATCGGGTCAGGGGAAGTTCAATAATAGTATCTGGGGTGAAGGATACCAAGGATATGGAAACGGAGTCACCAATACGGCTACGAAGTTGATATTACCAGGTAAAGACTTGACTGAAAGGCAAATAAATGAAAGGGTATTGAAATACCAAAATACCCCCAAGAATTTCGTGCCTATCCGTCTTGATTTTGATCAAGAAAAAGATCGGTTTAAATTACGCGATACTTTCTTATGGGATTTGAATGAAGAAGTGTTGACGGTAGAATCATTTGTCCATCAATTACTAGATGATTATAAATTAATCCATCCAAGTAATTTCGATGTTATTGTGCAAACGGTGAGGGAACAAATTAATGATTATATGCGACCACCGGTGAAAACTACGGGAGAGTTAAGAGTGCCCATCAAGATTGATATAACCATCAACAATACCCAACTAATCGATCGATTCGAGTGGGATATATTAAATAGTCAAGAAAATGACCCTGAAGATTTTGCCACAGTAATGTGTGACGAGTTCAGTTTACCGGGAGAGTTTGCCACTGCCATTGCCCATTTGATTCGTGAGCAATCGCAAATGTACCACAAGGCATTGCAGTTAACAGGGTATAATTTCGATGGATCAGCTATACAAGAAGACGAGATTAGAAGTCAGGTATTGCCCAGTTTAAGGTTAAATCAGGATAGCGAAGATATGTTATCGATATTAAGAAACCCGCTAACAATCTCGGACTATTCACCCTCATTAATCAAATTGTCACAACTCGAAGTTGAACGATTAGATAAGGAAATTGAACGTGACAGTCGAAGGAAGAGAAGACACAATTTGAATGAGGATTTCCTCGCCTCGAACCGGAACACTACCAGTTCTAGAAGATTGGCAGCCTCTTACCAGAATAGAGGGGGTCCAACTATACCTGATTTATCCGACATACCCAAAACGTTCAGAACACCGGCACCTTCATCGGTATTACCTGGAGCTGTTGACTTGGCAGTACCGCCAATTTACGATTACAATGAAATCCATGTTTTGAAGCGCCAGGTGAGGAACCCTGACTATAGACCACCTCCACCGCCCAATTACAATAACCAGAGGGTCAAGTACCATCATGATCCTGTCAAGGATAGATTTATAGTGGTGATTAATGTACCATAGACAGATGCTATCAACTTAAAATATTGTAAACTAATAGATAGTGATAGATCATTTTGAATAGCAAGATCGAGGATTTCAATTATTTCCAAGAAGAGACCAATATTAGATGTTACTACTGTGCTACTGATGATAGCTTGGGCAACTATTGATACATTTATTATTTACCTCCAGGTTTGATTAATGTGCCCGAGGACAGACCATTATCATTTACCTCCAGGTTCGGCAAATACCTCCAGAGAAGGTAATAGATATTGTACATTATTGTGTATACCATTGTAATAACAATGAATATGTAACTTTATGTAGATAACGGGTATAAAAATCAATTGTGTAGAAAAAGCCATGAGTGAAAATGTGATATTGCAATGTGACTGTGAGAGTGGTAATAGAAATAGAAAAAGAATCAGAATCAGAATCATGACAAGTGTTTTAAAATTGACTAAACTAATAAACAATTGCATAACCATAGTCAATAAAGCTTATACTATAATCTACTTTAACCCAATGCTACGCATTGAGTACTCCCCGCCAAATCTTTCAGCTCAACAAAAGTTATTTTTCCCCCAGAGAAAATCCTAAATGAGCAATAAGAAATCATGTGAATGGTGACGACGTTACATAAAACCAACAATTAGCCCCATGTTTAATTTCATTTTTAGGATTTTAACTTGGATTTATATACTAATCATGGGTCAAAAGTCAGACAAACCTAAATACGCTTTAATCTCAGGGGGTGCTGGGGGGATAGGTACTCAGTTATGTATCTCATTTGCCAAAAGGGGATACACGGTGTTTGCATTTGCTCCCCCACAACATTTATTTGAAGTCAAGGCACTTCAAAAGGACTATCCTAAGATTATTCCATACGGATTTGATATTACTGACCTCAAGCAGATTCAAAAGTCTAGAGATTGGATCATTGAACAAACCAATGGTGGTTATTTGGATATTTTATATAACAATGCTGGTATTTCCATTGCTTCCCCAGCTATCGAATTCGATAACGATGAAATGATGAAATTATTTCAAGTCAACTGTTTTGGTCATTTCTACATGACTAAGTATATGACTGATTTCGTTATCAAGACCAAAGGGTCAATTGTGTTTACGGCCTCGATTGCGTCGTTCACACCTTTATCTTGGGTGTCGCTTTACAATGCTACTAAAGCCGCTATAAACGCATATGCTCTCACCTTACACACCGAAATGAAACCTTTCGGTGTCAGGGTCCACTCTGTCATTACTGGTGGTGTAGACACCGCCATCTGTGACGCCAACGTCAAATCTTCCATGGTTGCTAACTCTCACTACGATGTCGAGGGTATTTACACTTCCATGAATTCCTCTGCCATGATGTCGAGAAATACCAATATTCCTCCTCAAAAGTATGCTGAAGGAGTAGTTAGAGATATCTTGAGTAAAAGAGACAGGTTCAATCTCTTTAGAGGCGCCTACGCTTACGCTATGTTTTTGGTGTGTAAATACTTGCCTGTGTGGTTGGTTGAATATGGTGTTTCTCGCTTCTTCAAAGCATTGCCAGTGTGGAGAAATATCAGAGCTAGAGTAGCACAAGAAGATAAAAAACAAGCGTAGATTAGTTAATAGTAATAATGAAGAACATACTGTGGTTTAATTGTAGAATGTGCAAATGTGGAAGCAAGTGTTGCTCCTATCATTATCAAACTATATAGGTAGATAGTTCTTTAAATATATAACCCATTTTCTTGATCAGATGTAACGATAACTTGTTTTCATCATGGTACGTGTCAGTGGTGTCACTGATAATACTACCGTATGTAACTTCTACCACTAATCTTCACTAACTTCTACCACTAGTTTTCGCTAATTTTTACACCAGCCTCATTTGGCCCAAAACAATCACCTGCATAGATTTTTAATTTTGCCTTGCCTCGTTTAGGAACTGCTGTGAAGATACGTATACTAGTTGACAAGGTAGATTCAACAGTAATCATGAGCTACTCACAGGTATGTATGATTATATGAGTTGGTATCACTATTATTAACAGATAGTTCCAATAAAATCTTAAAATTTTTACATTACTAACATTATTTAGTTGCCTTCGGATAATAATAGAACAACAAATGAAGACAATCAGTTGACAGATAATAATAATAATAATAATAATACGTTTCAAATAGGTAGTGACGATGATGATACATCCTCTGATACATTCCACGATGCGTCTGGAATACCAGGCACTTCAGATTCACATTCCATACTACCCGACTTGGAGCAGCAAGCTGCTCCTAGATTGTCTACCCAGCAACGAATCATGAATGCTGTGCATCACCTAATTCCTATAAAACAGACTTACGAACGAATAAATAATGGTTTAACTACAGGCAGAATGCAGACTAACGCTCCTGGAAGGTTTATAGGTCAAGGTACTGACGGTGTGTTTAGGAATTTGATGGCTAAACCGGAATCTGACTCTTTAGCACAAGAACAGGAAACTAATCCGCCAACTTACGAAGAAGCTAATGAAGATAATGCTCCTGAGTACTGGGAATCCTCAGTCATATCTCCAATGTTTGAAGACGAGGTGTTTGTTGAGGGTTTGCCGGTGGGTAATGTTGCAAATTTCGTCTGGAATGGTGTGGTTACTGTAGCGTTCCAATTTGTTGGGTTTGTTCTCTGTTATTTACTCCACACATCCCATGCCGCAAAGCAGGGGTCTCGTGCTGGATTGGGGATAACCTTTGTCATTTTAGGTTACAATATGATCCCGCCCAATTTCGGCCATGCAGATAAATTACCCGACAAGATTATCGTCGACTCCCCAAATGATTATAATATCGACAAATCAACAAAGATAGAAGGTTTGTTACACACCTATAAAGCAGATATATTCCAGCAGAATGCTCCCGTCGATAATTCAGTCATTGCCGAAAATTCAACCACTCCCTATCTCGCTTATGGTCTTGTGGCCTTTGGCTTATTTGTCATTCTCAAAGCGTTGATGGACTTTTATAGAGTTAAAGTAATGGAAAGTGTTATTTTAGCGCCTCTGCAACTGCAACTGCAACAGCAAGTTAATTCAACTACAGAAATGACAGAAAATGAGGATTTAGATAGAACATAAAATGATTAGCGAATTTTATCAAGCTTGATCATGAATCAACTACAAAAAGCACAATGTTGATAAAAGGGAGAACGTTCGAATTTTATCATTTTTAATCAACTTTTATGGAATTGAACTACAGAATGACGGATAATGCTGGTCTATCTACATCACGAAAAGAATCTATCGCAATTTTGGGTTAAGGATATTTTGGGTAATATTGTATAATTAAATGACTTTATTAATATACAATGATAATTAGTCTAATGTAGAGGGTTCGATGCAAAAATGAATTCTATTTCTAGTTCAATATGACCAACATTTTTTCATAGATGGTGAAGACAATACCACCACTTAAAATCAATCTCCCTAATCTTGGGGTGGCACCTTTCCAGAAGGTCAACAAACCTTCTTCTTTGAAGATTTTGACGAAACAATTTATTGTAGACGTATACAATTTGTCGGCGCCTAAAGCCTGCATTCTCGTTTTGACGGTATCGATAGGCATTGTTGTGTACACGGTAATAACCCCGGCAGTAGAACCGATAAGGAATGTTGCTGCTGAACTCAAAGGATCATTTGGATTGGCACCCGAAGCTTGTTGCATCATGGTTTTGATAGCGTTATACGAACCCAATCTGACTGCCTGGTTGGCCGCTTGTCTTAAAGAGACTGGAACTACTCCAGCATACATACCTTTAACCCCCAAGTCACGAACTAATTTAACAGTACCTGAGATCAAACCATTTTGGTATTTAGGTTTAGCAGTTTGTTTATCGTCAATCAATGCAGTTTTTATCGCTTCGAAAGGAGTCACGGCAACGACTGATTCTAGTAAACCTGCACCTAAACCTGCTATCACACCTCTTGGTCCCGACAATTTACCATTTTTATCAACCAACATGGCTTTAATATAATCGAATCCTAAAAATCTGATCGATGCTTTGGCGGTATTTCCAACCACAAAAGCAGGACATCCAACGTATAATGAACCGATACCTTGGGTTTTTGCAACATTATAAATCAACACCAATGGATTCCTCGACGCTTTAGATGACTTGTCTACTAATTGTAATCTAGTTTTGGCAAATTCGAACGGATAAGTGACAATTCCTTCAATAGCACCTCCGGTACCTCCAGCAATGAAAGATTTGAAAGGATCTATTTGCTTCTAAAGTAAAGTTAGTAAGGAAAACTACAATATTAATCTATAATAATACATGCTTTCTCTTGTGTAGCCATGTTACGCTTATCTTGACTCTGGGGTACTATAAATCTTGAATTTTTCAATCTTAATAGCTGAAGAAAAAATAAAAAAAATATTCTAAAAAATAAAAATGTCAAAGATCTCGTGATCTTATAAATAAATTGTTTTTATTACTCTATACAAGTAGATATATGCAAATGGGGAGTATTATAGTATTAACCTCTTATAAAATATCATCAAATTCATCATCATCGTCTTCTTCATCTTCATCATCTTCTTCTGCTTCTGCGTTAGCTTCTTTAGCTTCACGTTCAGCCAATTCAGCGTAGTAAGCAGTCAACGCATCCTGGCCCTCTTTTTCTATTGTTTCTGCTGGGTTTACAACCACTTCAGGTTTAACATCCTCTTCGATTGGAGTAATACCATCAAGCTCCATTTTGACATCTTCATCCAATTTACCTAAGGATTGGCCTACAGTAGAACCTGAATGCCATGAAGGTAAAGCGTTTTGTTCCAATTTTAATCTCTTCTCTTCCTTTTCTTGTAATTCACGTTCGTAATTTTCATCATTGGCAGTAATAGAAACATGTAAAGTAGCTTGAGATTTTTCTGATTGTTGATTGGAGGACATCATTGATTTCTGAGCACCATTTGCAGGGACTCTATGAGACAACGAGTATTGGGCAGACATTTCTGATTGGGCAGGGATAGATTTGATCAACGCACCTTCGAAATCATTATCTTGAATATGCGATTCGTCGATTTTTTTCAAATAAGTAATGATGGGATCAACTTGATGCATTAATTTTTCCAATTTGACTTGTCTGATAGAAGCTTGTTGCGAAGAATCATCTTCAATCAATATACCTTGACAGACATCACAGATGAACTCAGTCTTGTCAACAGATAATAAACTTATAGCATCTAATTGGTTGACTTTTTTACCACATCGAGGACATATATACCCCTGTGGGTTAGACAAGGTTGACATTTCTGTTTTTAACAAATTAACAATCGAATGAATTTTCCATTTGATGGCATCGATGGCCTCGGTAATATGGATATAATAATACGTTCTGGTGATTAACCGTTGGTTGGTTTCTTCTTTTTGTATGTGGGCTGATATTAATCTATCATCAACTAATTTATTACATAAAGATCGTAA
>JAXQKE010000216.1:0-16818 GCA_037042355.1 Candida sp. Y128-05E | reverse complement strand
ATCAGAATTTGTTCACTTCTGAATTTTAAGCAGAAAAATTGTTATATGTCGGAAAAGTGGAAGAAGTAATAATGAACGAACACACGAGCGAACACACGAACGAAGCGAGTGGGTGAGTAAGTTCGTGGGTTTGTAAGTGAATTGGTGTTTCAGCCCGCAAACGAGTGTGTTAGCAACACTTTGTATAGCAACATCTCTAATCTATTTTTTGTATACCTAACACTTTTCTACCTAGAATATAATTGACAACCACAGTAGATGGACAACACAAAATACACCTATGGCAAAACTTTTGTCTGCTCAAGACTAAAACTACAATTTCCTTTATATATAGCCTTTGAAACAAAGAGCATACCAATATTGTAATATGTAAATTAAGATTCTATCATTTTCACTTTCGGAAGCATAATATGGGGAATTTGAATTTGAAATAGCCATTCAACCGGTACCAATATTGATACTAAATGGTAACAGGCAATGAGCACCAGCTGCACGATATGAATTTGTTCAGTTAACTATTAGTGATTACTTGAAACGAAACACTCAAAGACGTCGGTACTCGAAAGCCCAGAACAAGGAAGCTAGATTGATCAGCACCAGTGGATCATCCCACGCAAAAGCAATAGCAAATAATAGAAGAAAAATAGCCCTATTCAAGTCTAATCGCTTTGTGGTTAAAAACCTATAGGGGTCGATAACGGCTTTATTAACCAGCAACTCTAGACTCCAAACCAAGATCTAACTGTTAGTTAAGCATATGAGTGCTCCAAAAGATTAGTCCCATCAACCTCCAACCGTAATAATCCCCTTGTTAGCAATGCTGCAACCACCCACTCCAATTTACCACCAAAAATTCAAATTTTCTGTATTGTTGCAAAACGAGCTAGTGGTAAGATTGGTAGACATACTACGATAACAGAGTAAGAACAGAATGATAGACTCACAATATACATATATATGGTATATCTACTTGATAGTGGTGGTTTTTTTGATAGCGCTGATCCAAATATATAACCTTTGGTAGGTAAAAAGGTGGTAGGTGGTAGGTGGTAGGTGGTAAATGCGAGGTGAGTTGTATTTACTAGTCAGATATTGAAATGTATGGGGTGATTAATCAGGTAATGATAGTTGATTGATGAGCTATAGTTCAACCTTTCGAGTTAATAAGCATCTAGAAATTTGGTGTTGATTGTGCTGCAGTTGTAAAAATAAGGTAATATCGAAAATAAGGTAATATCGAAAATAAGGTAATATCGGCAATTGCTTAAAATGAAAAAGAAATGTGGGTACCTGAAGTTAATTCGAATGATTGATTGTTTTCAAACAAGATAAAATTGGGAGACGGCATTGCTTGGTTCAGAGGGGAAACAATTGGTGGCATATTACAAATTGTGTACTTGTCGCGTGATTATGGATAAAAAGTGGTCTATAACATATCATTTGGATTACAAGACTGGGTGGGATACACCATAACTGTGCTTACTCGCCAATGCTTACATTGAACATTCAATACATATAAACGTCTAATCTATAGTACAAAGAAACTACATCATTCAATATTTTTTATTCCCGCTTTCAGTTGAATCGGTTCTCAATCCAGTTATGCCAGTCCAGCATCAGTTGATCAGTCTCCAACTAATTTCATGTCATTGTTTTCTATCGTGTTTGCTTTCTATTGTTTATTATGTCGAAGGTAGCGCGGAACAATTATCCTGCAAGGAAATAAAATGAAATTGTCCATCCCTGAAAAACGCGTTGCATAACAATAAAACGCGTTTTCACACATTCATTTCATATATTACCACGACATTCACCATCTACCATCTTATCTTGATCTAAAAGTCTTTACACCGCATCAGAAATTATTCCTATTACTTATAATCGAAACGATACAACATTAAACAAGTTTTGATCACGTTAATACACCTAAGTACATTATCGACTACTTTAGTCTTATATACTTGATGAGTTATAATCTTTTATCACCTGCTTTTAGTCTGCCTTCAAAAGAATTTGAGGATCTCAAGGACAAAAATATAATGAATGGAAAGTTCAATATGAATGGGAATATGAATGGGAATGGCTATGTCAATAATGAGTATCATGGTTCAAACATTAGTTTGAATAAACCAAATTATCAAAATTTTAATCAAAGATCATATAATAATAGTCAGAGTGTGGCCACCGATAAACCAGTTTATCCTCAATATATTTCCCCAAATACCACCACGTCACCAATATATCAAGAAAAAATGGATATGTTTTACCAATCAACTCCAAAAAAGAATGATTATTATTTACCAGATTTAGAGTACCAACCATTAAATCATTTCAAACCTCATTCAATTCATCAGAATTTGAATTCTCCTCGCACAGATCCAAAGTATTATAAATCTATCGATCCAAAAGCTTATACGAAAAATGAAATCACCGTAAACGAAGATAATATTGACGACGCTTTAGATAAATCGTTGAATTCATCTTCCACTTCAACATCGTCTTTTATTAGTCAAGATGATATATCGAACAATTCAATTTCCAATTTGAAAGCAAACCCAACCAAAACGGTGAGAAAAAAACTGAAGAATGAAATGCCATTTGATTTGAATTCCCATGACAAACCTCCATATTCTTACGCGACCTTGATTGGTATCTCAATCTTGTCAAATCTGGATAAAAAATTGACATTGTCGCAAATTTATAATTGGATCAGTTCCACGTTTAAATATTATAAACGTGAAGATGTTGGTTGGCAGAATTCTATTAGACATAACTTATCTTTAAATAAAGCTTTTTCAAAGGGTGAAAAATCTAAAGATGGTAAAGGTCATTATTGGATTATTAATGATGGGTTTGAAGACTTATTCTTGAAGAAAAATTTCAATAATTTATTGAAAAATAGTCAGAATAATACTACTGAGAAGTCTAAATTGCCTAGTTCCCCCATCGGACCAGTGGAGTTACCTCCAATCGATTCCAGAGTACCACAAAAAAGACTTCTCGATGTTGAAGATGATGATGAGGATGAGGATGATGAAAATGATGCCGATATGACGAGAATCCTTGAACCACCAACCAAACATCAGAAATTAGGTGATCCATTCTGGGAATTACCCAAACCCTTACCCGAAATCAATATTTTAAACCCACAAAACTCACCACCACAATTGGCGAGGAGAAATTTAACCTATTCTTCATCATTTTCATGCAATTCCAATTTAGAATTTAGTCCAATCCGGTCCAGTGAAACTGGTCCTTTGTTAGAACCTATAACTCCAGGTAAGAATTTATTATCAGTGATTCAACCAAATAACTTATTAAAGCCATCAATGGTTCATACCACGTATCCTAACATCAACCATTTACAGAAAACGCCCAAATCAATTAAAACTCCATTGAAGAATTCGAAAACTCCGCAATCATCAATTATTCGAAAATTATGGAATTCACCATCATATTTAGAAGAATTTTATTCTCCATTGATGACACACGCGCATCATATCAATTCATATGATGACGATGATATGATTTTGAGAAACCTTTATCCTTCACCTAACATCTTGAAGAAATTTAATAACAATATTCCCTTGAAGAGTTTATCCAAGAATTTATTAAATGATTTATCCAATTTTGACAATAATAAATTACAAGATAAATTGAAACATGTCGATGAAAAGGATAAGGCAGAAAACACGGATGAGGATTGATTTGGATGGCTTGGTTTTGGTTTTTAATTCTGGTTTTTAGCTTTTGGTTATTTGGTTTTTGGGTAGTTTAGTTTACTTTTGTATTAATTATGGGTATGTATTATTATTAATATTATTGTGATTTTTTTGATTTCTTTAATCTTTACTCGAACAACCTTTGCAGCCACAAGTTACACATTCGATTTCTCGCTCATCATTATTCTTTGATAGTGTTTCTTTAGAAACACGGCAGATACATGCATTATGGTGATTTTTATCTTGAATCATGATACAGTTGATACAACATAAATTTTCGTAACCTTGTTTTTTCCATTTTGCAATCAAATCTTGGTTTGTGTAGGATTGTAATAATAACCAATCGTATAGTTCTTTAGATATGAGCTTCCGATTATAATACATATCATAGACATATCTTGAGATTTGATGATTCAATTGGTATACAGGCCATAAAGATTCGTTCATACTGGCGGTCTTATCATTATTCAGTTGAATTGTTTTTAATCTTGTCAATAGTTTGTCTAGAGTTGGTTTTATTTTCTCATAGCCATCTGGTGGTGGCAGATTCTTCTTTATTCGTTTAACCTTTGCCATCTAAAAACAATAAATGAAAGATATGAAAGATGTTATTGTTTGTTTGTATAAATGTTTCCAGCTATGATGAGTTGGTTAAAAATATAAAAAAAGAAAATGGCGACAGCAGCAGGATTCGAACCTGCGCGGGAAATCCCAATGCATCACTCAAAAGATTCGAGTGCATCGCCTTAACCACTCGGCCACACTGCCCAATTTCTGAGGGTAATTATTTTGCAGGTTAACATTATGCGTTGTGGATATAGTGCAAACCGCCGATTTTTGTGATGATTGATTATCATTGATATTTCGGATATAATTGTGAAACTTTATATTCTGTATGAATTAAAAGATGATTTCGAACTGATATTCAATGATTAGTCAATGATAATTAGATTGATATGATGATATGTGTAAAAAAAGATATTTATAAAATAACTACTTCCAATGAGTATGCCAACGTGATTAACTTCTTAAGAAAATATGTACAGCTTAGCCTCCCTCGTAGTTTTGTCAAAGTATACAAGTAACAGATATATATAAACTTATATATCTAAACACGTCACAAACATTTTAGACCATAACAAAGGCGCACCCATGCAGTTTTACTTTTGAGAATTGAAGACAGGTTTACAAATCTAGTTTATATTATATATAGTGGTACCATACTTCCCAATGTCTACGATTGTTTATATCATTCTTCCTCTTCTTGTGCATATTTTCTTGATTTATTGATTTTAGTTGCTTATTTTCATCCAGTGTCTAGTTGCGAAAGTAAACATTATGGTGATGATACCATTATGAAACAAATTACACCTAGATATAATATGATATGCTGTAAGTGGTAAAGCTAGTAGTAGAGGAGTTAACTTGCTATCGGCACCTGTTTCTTCCTGTTTGTTTTTCCTTTTAAATAGCAAGATCTTTAAAGTTGCTGCAAATCAACACGAATCGAGATTTTTGTTACATCATCTGGTAAAGTTTAATTAATTTTTTTTTTTAATTCTTATAGTGTTGGTATTTAATAGAGATAATAGATTGGTGTGAGTGTCACTAGAACTACTTTTGATTACATTTTCTATTTATTGTTTCACTGGATCTGGTTACGTGTTATATTATCCAACTTTTTTTTTAAACCATGGCTACTACTTATGGTACATCGACTTCAGCTGTTTTCACCACGTTGGTGGCTAACTTGGTGCTATTCACTGTTTTCGTCACCTGTTTCTTGTTGCTAAGGTTGAAATTCACCAGGATCTATTCACCTAAATCTTCGTATGATTTGGTACCTCCAGATAAGAAACCGAAACCATTACCCAAACTTCCATTCAGATGGGCTCATATTTTATTGACGGAACCAGCGTCTTTTATCATTCAGGAAGCTGGTCTAGATGGGTACTTCTTCTTAAGGTATATCCTGAATTTGGCGTTTTTCTTTTTGTTTTCGTTATGTATTTGGCCCGTGCTTTTGCCAATAAATGCTACCGCAGGTTACCATAATACCGGATTCGACCAATTATCTATTTCCAACGTTTCGGAACCCCTGAGATATTACGCCCATGTGTTCATGAGCTGGTTTTTTTACGGCGGGATATGTTTTATAATATACCGAGAATTATATTGTTATAATTCGCTCAGATTAGCGGCGTTATCGCTGCCAAAGTATGCGAACTTATTAAGTTCAAGAACAATACTCTTCCAAGGCACTCCCGATTCTCTATTGGATGAAAAACAATTTTTCAAATTATACGATGGTGTCAAGAGAATTTACGTGGCAAGATCTGCCCGGAAACTAGAAACCTTGATTAGGAGAAGAACTAACTTAGTTGCGAGGTTGGAAGTGGCAACTAATAAGCTATTGAAACAGGCGTACAAAGTTAAATTGAAAACCGAAAACAAAGGGGGCCAAATAACACCACCAGACGAAATAGAATCTTACATACCTTACGAAAAACGTCCTAAACATAAAGAAGGGCATTTTTTCTCGAAAAAGGTCGATACTATTGAGTACTGTTTACGGGAATTGCCGCCATTAAATCACCAAATCAAGCATTTACAAAAAACCTATCGTCAACACCATGCAAAAAACACAATCTTTGTTGAATTTGAAAATCAATACTACACTCAAATTGCTTTACAAACACGAGTGCAGCATACTCCGTTTAGAATGTCTTCGAAATATTCTGGTTTCAATCGTGATGATATTGTTTGGGAGAACCTTCGGTTATTCTGGTGGGAATCCCTAGTGAGAAAAGGGATATCGGCAGCAGCCATAGCGGCTGTGATTATTCTTTGGGCATTCCCCGTAGCTTTTATTGGGGTAATCTCCAATATTAATTATTTAATTGGTAAATTGCCATGGCTAGGTTTTATCAACGACATGCCCCTGCAATTGCGAGGGGTCATTACCGGTTTATTGCCTACAATAATGTTATCGATGTTGATGTACGCTTTGCCAATATTTATCAGGACCATGGCGCAGATATCTGGCTGTCCCACCAAACAGCTGATTGAAGGTTATACTCAACAAGCGTATTTTGCCTTCCAGTTTATCAACGGGTTCTT
The DNA here is from genome assembly GCA_037042355.1 of Candida sp. Y128-05E. Lineage (NCBI taxonomy): Eukaryota > Fungi > Ascomycota > Pichiomycetes > Serinales > Debaryomycetaceae > Candida > Candida sp. Y128-05E. The sequence continues at coordinate 9,976 of JAXQKE010000216.1, read as the reverse complement.
AGTGACGACAATTTCGTCATCACTAACCTCGACAATTACAAGATTAATTGATAAACCCAACGAAGTGTTGAATATCCTTTCGGAAGGATTACCCAAATCATCGAATTTCTATATATCCTATTTAATCTTGCAAGGGTTAATAATCACCGGGGGTTCATTATTCCAGGTTGTCGGGCTATTCTTATATTATATTTTAGGGAGGTTATTAGATAATACGGTTCGAAAGAAGTGGATCCGATTTTCGTCGCTTTCTACAGTTGCTTGGGGGACAACATTCCCTGTTTTTACCAATTTAGCATGTATTACCTTGAGTTATGGTATCATATCGCCCATGATTCTTATATTTGCCAGTGTCGCCTTCTTCTTGGTATACATTGCCTATTGTTACAATCTTACCTATGTATTTATAGAAAGTCCCGATGCCAGAGGTAGTCACTACCCTCGAGCATTATTCCAAACATTCACCGGGATATATGTGGGCCAAATCTGTCTTTTGGGTTTGTTCCTTGTTGGTAAAGGATGGGGACCTATTGTTTTACAATTCATTGGTTTGGGGTTCACCCTATTCTTTCATTTGAATTTGAAATCGGCCTATGATGAATTGAACAAAGTTGTTCCAATCGATTGTATGAGAGCTTTGGATGGGATGAGCAATACACCATCGTATCAAGGTGGAAGTGAATACCAAACCAAAGTAAAACATCAATCCAACGAGAAAATCATCAAGGAACAAAAAGAAGTAGATCAAGTAACCCATGATGTGGCAGACGAAAACAATCTCAGTGAAAAAGATGTCACTCCATTATTAGCAGATCGTGATTTCAAACTGTTAAGCACCAATAACCCCATTATTCGATTCCTAAGACCGGATGTGTTCATGAATTTCCGGTATGCCAAGCAAAGACTACCTGGATCATACGACATTGAACCAGAGGTTGTGGATGATATACATGCCTACGATGCACCTGCAATCTCCAACAAGTGTCCTAGTGTCTGGTTGCCAAGAGATCCCATGGGGTTATCGCAGCAACTTATCCGTGAATTATCACCTGTAGTACCCGTTTTTGATGATAATTCTAAATTTAATGATAAAGGGAAGTTTACCTTCCTTGATAAACCCCTCTCATAGTATATAGTCTGTGTTATATAGGTAATACAAGTATTAATAACACATTTATTTTTTGCACCCAAAAAAAAAATACCCGAGGATAAAGTTTCATAAGCATCGACTACTCCACATAAATTTAATTAAGAGAGGAGCATGCTAAGAATTTGTACTAGATTTAGACCAGGAAGACTTGCAATGGGAGTAGCTAACAGAAGGTTGGAGATGGCTAGAAAGCATCTTTCATACAACCAGTTGGACAGTACTAGTACAGTTGCTGATTTAATTAGTGATTACAAAGTGAAAGAGATTGGTTCTAAGTATAGTCCTGACTTCAGAAGTTATGCCATGAAGGGAGATACGATTGTTTCTTATTTCCATGATATTCCTTTGGATTTGAACTTTGAAACCAAAGAAGTCAATATGGTTGTTGAAGTTCCAAGATGGACCAATGCTAAGTTTGAAATCGATACTACTTTACCTGGAAATCCTATAGTTCAAGATATTAAAAAGGGACAAGTACGTTTTGTGAAAAACTTGTTTCCTTATAGAGGTTATATTCATAACTATGGTGCCTTACCTCAAACTTGGGAAGATCCTAGTTATAAAGATGACGATGTCGACTATTTCGGAGATAACGATCCCGTAGATGTCTGTGAAATTGGACATCGTATCTTGGCCACTGGAGATGTAGTTAGAGTCAAATTGTTAGGTGCCATTGCCTTGATTGATGATGGAGAGTTGGATTGGAAAATTATTGCTATTAATGTCCAAGATCCGCTAGCAGCGGAGTTAACTGATATACACGATGTTTATACTAAATGCCCCGGGCTTTTAGAACTGACGAGACAATGGTTTAGAGATTATAAGTTACCCGATGGGAAACCAGAAAACAAGTTTGCCTATAATGGCAAATACAAAACCCAACTGGAAGCAGTGAGCATTGTCAAAAAATGCCAGAACCATTGGGCCAACTTGGTTGAGGGGAAAGTTAATCATGCCCATTTGCCAATTACTACTAATACCACAGTTGAAGGTACCGCAGGTCATATTAAATCGTTTAATCCTGCGGAATTACTCAATTATCCAAAAAAGCCCGATTCACACATTCCCGATATTATAGACGAAACGTTTTACGTGTCTAAGTAATACATGTATATATATATCGTGCTAATGACATTTTAATGTATTTATTTTCGTGCTAATTTGGTTTCTGTGTACAGTTCCCATGGAGCTTTTCCTACTTGGCTCTAACATGACTGAAACTCACATGGAAATAAGCTGTGAGCCATCGCGAAGGACCTATTCACAAAGCACTCACGAAGTAATGTATTTACCAATTTTGAGATTACTTGGATTTATGTTTTTATCTTCGTTGTTTGTAGCTGTATATTTTATATTTAATATGTTCTACTAATTTCTAACAATATAATCTAGTTGAGAAAATCTTTAATATCTCTTATATCATCAATGATATTCTTCACAAATTGATCGTAATTGGCATCACCCAACTCTATTATTCTTTGTTCTTCAATAGAACTGGGTTGGATTCTGGTTGTGAGGAATTTTGGATGTTTCAATAAATTGTTGACTTTGTTAACAAAGTTTTCTCGTTTAGATTCAGTATCAATGCCAGGTAATATACTCATATCAACCACCTCCTCACTTTCAGTTTGTGGTTGTGGCTGCGATTGTCGACTTTCCAAATATTCAACAACATTCATCGATTTTAAGATATCGTATAGTAACAATATCTGACTTGTTTCAGCAATTGTAGCAGTCGTGATTCTAATTGAAGACGAATCCTTCTCCCAACTCTGAATACATGATTCGGTTTGTTTGCCAAAAAATTGAATTGCTAAACACACTTCTGGTACAACATTTGGTCCGATTTTTGTCAATGTGGTGATAATCAAAGGTAAGATTCCGTTGGTCCAAAGATTGTGATATTGCGCACCTGTAGTAACATTAACTCCTCCGGATCGTATTGGACTTGAAATTGGACTTTCAACTAATACCACAAATAGACCTGAAGCAACAAACTTTTCGGCTATTGCTTCAACTTTCATCAATTCTTGAATATACATAAGACTTAATCTTGCAAAGATATACTCATGATTAACTTCAATTTTATGAGACAATGAGTATAAGTTTAGTAATGCTTTGATTGTTCCGTTTTCATCAATCAATACTGCAATTTCTTCATACAAATTCGCATAAGAATTCATATCGACAAATATCTTCAAAATCGACATTATCAAAAGTAAATCATCTATGATTGAATTCATTTTGTTATTGGAATTGTGGTCTTTAGTATTTCCTGATAAATATACTTCATTCTGAAATTCAGTCAATAGGGTTCTGGTTGATTTACAAATAACGAAATCAAAGATCTCTCTGAAAACACTGAAATATTCAATCAATGTGGATGTATCATCTTTCAACAAATTCATGCAGCAAAATATTATACGAAGTAATGGTCGATAATTGATAGTAGATTCCACTGAAGATTCAGCCAAGGAGACAAAATAATTAACACTAGTGGTCGAAAGCAATTCAACGGATGATTTCAAAACTTCGAAAACCTCCTTTGTCATCTTTTTAACTTCGGATCTATTGAAAAGTGAATATATGATGTAAAATGAGATTTGAAGACGCTCCTCGAAAATTTGTTGGAACAGATCAGTTGGAATACCTTCATTTATATTCATTTGCAAGAGACTTAAAACTAAGTTTAACATATTAGGCTCCATTCTATCACTGAATCTTCTACTAAATGAGATTATCAAAGCACCTAGTGGTTTGGCAACTGATACTTGGGAGATAATGTACTGCTGATGAACACTGGTTGCGATAATTTGTTCCCTAACTTGTACCCAGCGATCTTGATTTTCAAACAACTTGTCCATCAATGATAAGTTATAAATACCTTCAATTCCAAATCTATTTCTGTGGGATGGCGTAACAGTGAAGTCCGATAATTTGAAATTGGTGAATGTGTCGTGAAACATTAATTGTGAATTTGAATCCAAATGTGGTCTAAATCCTTTGATTGAAAATCTCTCCTTCAACAATTCAGCAAATTTGTCTGATGTCATGAGTTTGATTATATTATTTTGAATCGCAGTATTCTTCGTAGTAAATAGGAATAATGCTAAAATTTCAGAGATTTTTCCAATCAATTTCAATTGATAACAAGTACTAATGTATTCCTCGGTAGATACAGGTTGTTCAATGATCGGGAGTTGCATTTTGTTGATTAAATCATTGATAAATTCATTATCGTCTGAGTTTTCCCTTACTGTGGTCCATGAATTAAAAGCTAGCGCAATAGCATCCAATAAATGAATACTTACTTCGTTTGGTAAATATTGTATATCTCTCACATTCTTCTTGAGAATAGATAAGACTGATGTGGTGTCAGAGCTATCTTTTTCTTCTCCTTTGGTTTTTGTGAAATCTCCGAAAACATCCCTTCCACTAACAAATAGGACTGCTAAACCTTGCTGATCACCATCTAATACGGCACAAATAAAGTCATAAATAGATATTTTCAAAGAATAATCGTTAAAATTATTGTCAAGGTCGGCGACTAACGAATGCAATAAGATCTGTGAATTATCACGACCCAAATGAGATAATAATGATGCTTTAGGTTCAGAATTCCATTTGGCATTTGTTAATGTAGTAATCAAGTCTGCGACATCCTTTTTGAAAGGGTGGTATTGGGAGTAAATCGTAACTAACTGGGGTAACCTTCTGAATATTTGCTTCTCCAATGAAGACACTTTCAAATCAGACGAAGACCTCATTTTAATCGTCATACGACAGAAAGCAAAACAGCACTTAATCCAATTAAGATGCCATACACAAGATATGTCTGTAACTTCAAAGACGTTTAAGTTCTGTGATAATGTGTCAATCATCCCTAAAAGAGGTATGCTGGATCTGGGTAATTCGTTTGATGATACCACGAATGATTGCAAAATAGACTCTGCTGCATCAGCAAGGACTTTTGTAACTTTATCTTCCAGTTTTGATTGCTCGTCAATACCGTAAACGTAAGCCAAAATACTAGAGAATGTATCTAATATAAGAACTCCTACCTCTAGCTTTTGGAAAACTCTATTGAATCTATTATGGGAAAAACTCTCAAAAACGTTGATCAAATGTTTGACGAATTTAGATAATATCACACTTTTAGATTTAGAGGGGTAATCTTGACTATCAAGTAAAAAGTTTTGAACTAGAGCTTCAGTGAATTTTATCAAAGCAATGGTAAATCTAAATTCACCATTTACAATTTCTATAGCACCAAAAAAGATTGATGCAAACCCATCTTTCCCATTATCTGATAATAATGACTGTTTAGACATATATGGAAGAATTCTCTCAGGGAAGTATGGCATCAAATTTGTCAACAAGGTGAGAATGACCTCGGATATATCAACATCACGAGAATGCAAACCTTGTTCGAATAATCTTAGCACAACTTCTAGTATATCAGAATCATCTGTATATGCAGACATGGAATTCAATACTTCCCTGATGTTAGCTTCGTCAGCATCTTCCACCACCATATTCATTAATTTTATAATAGTAATTGAAAGTTGCAATTTCTCTTGATCCGAATTTGAAAAGAGTTTTGAAATATTCTGTAAGACTCTACCCAAAAATGCCCAACCGTTATATTTATAAAGAAAGCTTACTAGAACATTGTCATTGGAACCACTTGGTAAAATTTTTGCTTTTGTGCCGACTCCAAGTAAAAGTGACAATTTCTTGTTCAATTCATAAGGAGGATAAAGGTCAATAGGTTCAACTAGTTTGACTAATTCTGAGTTTTCATCGTCGAATTTATAGTATGGAGTAAATTCATCCTTTTTAAATAAGGACATGTATGATTTGAACTCGGAAATTTCTTGGTAAGCAAAGTTACCATTGATAGAGGCGAGCTCTAGGTATGGAATTAAAACTAATGGAAATTTGGCTCTTGCTAATACGATTGCGTTAACTGTAGCTTCATTATTGAAAAATTTCTCGATAATACTGTTTGGAGCATTGCTCAAAATACTCGAGATTGTATTCGAATTTTGGGAGTCCAAGGTTATTAAAGGCATAGCAGCAATAATGACGGTAGATAAAATTGCCGAGTAAATATTATCAAAACGAAGTAATTCATTCAAAGATTTCAAATCACGGAAAACATTTAATTTTTCACATCTATCATTTAAATTATTGATGGTGTGATTCATTTGAGCTAAAGGATATAAATCAGTGAAGGCAGCATTCGGGATTTCTGACAAATAAATCGATTTTCTTAATAACATAATTGACCAAGAATATAATACAATTGAATTTTCGTTTGAAGGATGAATAATACAATCATTAACTGATTTGAAAATGGTTGGATCAGATAAATAGTTAGTATTCAACTCAGAATCAAATGCATTATCTAAATCTAGGAATAATAATGATATGATTGTCGCTAAACTTTTCAATAATTCAAAAGACTCTTGGAATTTAATATAAGGACCCAAGCCTAAAATAAAATTATTATTTTCGACTAATTTAAACCAATTTTTCATGATTTCATTGGTGATTGTTGGATTTTGTAATAATATCTCCACCAATACTTTATGCAACTCGATGGTAAACAAGATAGTTTCTATGTACATCAAATCAGACAATTGATCAGAATCGGAGACGTAGCCTTGATTTATCAATATATTTATATTTTTCAGAATAGTATCGATTAAACTGGTGGCATAAGTCGTTGACATGAATATTTCCTTCCCTAAATTTTGGATGGTTTCCGATTTATTGACATTAGTTTTATTGTTCAATAATTCAATAACAATTTTCAAGATTATTCTTCTTTCTTTTAATATTTTCGATACATATAAGAATTGCCTTTCGTGTTCAAGGTGGGTTTCTCCATCATCGGGTAATTTACTCTTGAAATTGTTAGCAATCTTCAATTTCTTTTCAGGAAACATTTGACAAGTTTGACTGATCACTCTTACAACTTCTTTGACATTCAAATTGGTGGTTTTAACAACCAACTGACTATCTGTGTAATTGCTTGGAGTAATATTTGAATATAAGATATTCCTCAATGCAATTTCCTTCACCTCTTTATCGAATTTATCATCTGTACTTGAAAACGGATCTGGATTCAACAATAATTGTTTATTCAATAATAGAAATTCATCTAATGCATCTTCAATATATGGATCTTGATTTGATTTCAACAAGGAAAGAGCATTGTCAAACGACCAAAGCTGTGTTGGTTGGATAGGTTTCAATGGTAGCACTTCAGTCGAAGCACCGTCTGCTAGAATTGCACTAGGCATATGTAATGATGCCTTTCTTCCTAACCTGTTGATTCTACTGCTCTGTTGTATACATTTTTGTATTTACACTCATTGAAAATTTTAGACTTCCTAATTAGGAAATGAGTTGTTGTCTCTAAAAACATAATTAACTCGCGCCAAAACATTGAAAAATTTCAAACGGCTGCTAAACGAGTAGCTTAATTCACGATAACAACAGTGAGTTTTTGGCGTTGGAGTTGGAATTATGACAATTGAACCGTTTTACGTGAGTGCTCCAGGGAAAGTGATTATATTTGGGGAACATGCCGCTGTTTTTGGAAAACCTGCCATAGCTGCTGCCCTTAGTTTACGTGCATATCTATTGGTATCACCAAGTGAAGATCCAAACGAGATTAAATTACAATTTTGTGATATAGACTTGGTTCACAAATGGAATAAAAATGATATACCTTGGGACAAATTACAACAATACGTTAATACAAAAGATGGTTTACCAGAAATCAGTGAAGAATTAATTCCAGAAATTGTCGAATTATTGGGTGGTTTATTAAGTGATCTTGATTCAAAGTTACATTATATTGCATGTCATTGTTTCCTTTACTTATATTGTAATTTGTGTAAACCAGATTTACCAGGTATGAGTTTTTGTATTAGATCCACCCTTCCGATTGGTGCTGGTCTTGGTTCCTCTGCTTCTACCGCAGTCTGTTTAGCTTCAGCATTGGCGGTACTTGGTGGACATGTTCCACCAGCTTCTTTAGGCCTAACTGAAAAGGTTGATCAAGATAATGCTCATGGAGAATTCATCAATGATTGGTCTTTGATGGGTGAAAAATGTTTTCATGGTAACCCTTCGGGTATTGATAATGCAGTAGCAACGTTTGGAGGTGCCGTAATGTTCCAAAGGATGAAAAATCCTGCTACTCCCTCTGTAAGAACCACAATGAGAAATTTCCCAGCGTTAAAATTATTATTGACTAATACCAAAGTTCCAAGATCCACTGCTGAATTGGTAGCAGGGGTAGGTAAGATCAATGATCGTTATTCTAAAACCTCAGAAGGCATATTAGATGCTATAGAACATATTTCTACCGAAGCTTATCAAATAATGGCACAACCGTTTTTTGGTCAAGAAGAACGTCAAACTTTACGAGAATTGGTAAATATAAATCATGGTTTGTTAGTTGCATTGGGTGTATCACATCCTGCTTTAGAGAAAATCAAAATAATTGGTGATACCCATAAACTAGGTGCCACGAAATTGACTGGTGCTGGTGGAGGTGGTTGTGCTATCACATTAGTAAATGATGATGTTTCCGAATCTGAGATTCACGACGCTATGGCTGAATTTGAAAATGAAGGCTTTGAAAGTTATGAAACTGCATTAGGTGGAAAAGGTGCTGGATATCTCAGCTCTGAAGGTGCTCTGGATTCAAAAATCTTTTCACCTCAAAATTTTACTAAATATTCCAATAGAGTGGAGATAGAAGAAGCCTTGGGTTTACAAAATGTTCCAGAGTGGAAATTCTGGTAAATTAGAATGAAAATAAAACTTGTAAAATACATGAAAATAACTTGTAACATAACTTTTAATTAAACATCATGGAATGTCAAACTAATATATACAGGCTATAGCTATAATGGAATATATAAATCTTATTGATACTAGAATATAATGGGCCGGGCATGGCACGGCTACTTAGATTCCTCTATTGAATTGTAAAGAAGTGATAGGGTTACCATTCTTGTCGGTCAATCCTTGGAATCTAGTCTCTAATTTATTTACAGGTAACTCTCTTCTTTGAGGGAATACTGCCAAAGCAAAGGGCAAGACAGCTAACGAAGTGGCAAAAATCAAACCAATATTGGTGGCAATTTCAAAACCTTTTGGTTTACCCTTCAAGAAACCCGACTTTTGCAACTTGAACAAAATTAATGGTGGAATAACCATAATTGGAGTTGCGTTGATGACCCTACTGGCTGCAGTTTCTCCAACGGCATACTTAGCAGCAGTCTTAGAAGTACCAACATCGTTACCATCGTTATCAAACACAGAAATACCCTTTTTGATTTCTTCACTTCTCATAAGATAAACATTGACCACACCGGCAGAGACAACTGCAGCAAATGGAATCAATCTACTCAAAACCATTCTAGTGTTTGGTTGAATAGATCTCAATCTAGGAACGATAGCATTCAAACCTAAAGCAACTGAGCACGAAGCAGTGACTGCCATGGCATAGTTGGTCATGATTTGCTTAGTGGTCAAGGGATGCGACTTGTTAGCATTAGCAGTGTTGATAGCAACATTCAACGACTGGTTGGCTACTTGCCAGAACAAAGTACCTGCAGTTCCTAAACCTGGTGTCAACATACCAGCTGTAACCACTAAATTTGACAAAACACAAGAACTCATTCTAAATGGTAAGAAAACCTGTTCTCCAGTATCTGGATGTAACTGAGAGTCTAACACACGTTTAGCCTTCCATAATTCTGGGGTCATGGATGGTATAACTCCGTTAGCATAGTCCCA
>JAXQKE010000215.1:0-33609 GCA_037042355.1 Candida sp. Y128-05E | reverse complement strand
GTGTATTTTAAAAAGAATTAAACTAGAGATATTTCTATATGGAGTATTAACACTATAAACAATAGTAATGAAGTTAATAAGAGTAGCAGATACATACTCTTTCTACTCACACTTATATAATAATTTATTAATAGAAATTGTACTTGGAAATATCTTATAATAGATATAGTTAGAATAAATACTCCTACTACCATCAGTAGATAACTTATAGGTAAATCATATTTATGGAAAATTAAGTGGAGTTTGTAATCAATTGGAGTGTCACCCACACTATCATTCATTATCAGGAATTGACATGCAACTATTCCAAAACTTATAAAGGTTGCTGCAAGTCGTAGCCACGATAGTACTGTACGTTCATTCGCCATCTAGAAGTTAGTAGACTGTTAGTAGTTATGATGTTTTTATACATACATGATCTCGAGCTTCGTCTAGGTAATTATATACCATATAATCTTGGTCAAAGATTTGCCAGTAGCTAGTTTCTACATATGGTTGACCAGCACCAGGAACTGGAGGTAGTAGTGGAGACTGTTCATCTTCATCTGCAATATATGGAACTGGACTCTCTATAGATGATGCTATTGAAGAGTAGGAGGAGTATGATGATATACTCAGCCGTCGCATAGTAAGTAGAATTGGTTTACATTATTTTCGGTAAATTATAGCAAACATGATTTGGATTATAATTTTGAAAAATCAGCTGAAATATTAGTTGAATCAGATTATGATTCCTTATATATATTACATATACGTTGATTACATGTCTGCTAAAATATTATGTTCTATTAGTTGTTTTTATAAATATTCTTTAGGGGTAAGTAAAATTCAAAACTACAATTAAGACTTTTACAAACAATTAGGTTTTATTAATATATATTTACATAATACAAAGATGAGAAATGAAGGAAAAGTAAATGACTTTCTATGATTATTCTTCCATATTATCAATAAACATTAACGATTCACCGCCATCAACCGTTTGCCAAATACCAATTTGGTCGTATTCCAAAAGACAATCTTCAAATTGCTGGATGGTGTACCCTTTACCAAGAATACGTTCTTTCAAATCTTGGATGGCCATGGTCTTACCAGCCGAATCTTCCAAGGAGATATTTCTCACAATTTGGTAGATCTTTGAAGTTGGCGATTCATCTTCGCGTAGAGTATCTTCATCAGTATATAAAGATGCTTTCGAGACCTCAATGATACGTAAAGCTTCATCAACATCTTCAAACGAGACCAAATTGTCCAATCTTAATCTAGCCATGGCTTGCGCCAATCTCAAGATCCCCAATAAGGTTCTTGGGGTGATATGACTGAATTTTTTAATTGAACCTTCGTTTCTATGTGATTCTTTTCTCATATTAATATAAGATTGCACCACATAATCTCCGACTTCCTTGGGGACAGTAGGTCTGTATGCTTTTGCTCTGTTGATATAGGCTCTAATGGTTGACGAGTCTAACGGTTCGAAATCCATAGGTGGTTGCTTGTTATGCATATGGACATAGGCCACATGCTGAGCTAATTGCTCGTCATTTTCCCTGGAAGGTTGATCCAAGATCAAAAACATAATATCAAATCTCGATAATAATGCTGCTGGTAAATTGATATTTTCATGAGGACTCAATCTGGTGTTGTATCTACCGTATAAGGGATTGGCGGCGGCTAAGATAGATGTTCTCGCATTTAAGGTGGTGGTGATCCCGGCTTTGGCGATGGAAATCGTTTGTTGTTCCATGACTTCATGGATGGCGGTTCTATCAGTTTCTTCCATTTTATCGAATTCATCAATACAACAAATACCATTATCGGCTAAAACCAAAGCCCCTCCTTCCAACACCATTTCATCAGTGACAGGATCTCTCATAACTGCCGCGGTTAAACCAACCCCGGAAGAACCTCTACCAGTAGTATAAACCGATCTGGGAGCAATCTTACCAATGGCTTTCAATAATTGAGATTTGGCAACACCCGGATCACCCATAAGACAAACATTAATGTCACCTCTAATTTTCAAACCATCACCAATTTCTTTGGTAACACCACCACATAATAATAATAACAAAACTTTCTTGATATCGACATGACCGAAAATTTCGGGAGCAATAGATTTGGCTAATTTGTTATACACATCACCTTCTTCAATCAATTGATCAACCCTGGCATCAATCTGTTGTGATGTTGATGTTGGATCATATTGTTTTTTGTGTTGTTTAACATATTGAGTTTCCAAGTAAGTTTCGGTTAATAACCCGGCCTTGATGGCTCTAAAACCAGTGTATGGAGCAGGCATGAAAATACCTGATACATCGACGGTATCACCAGGGTTCATTGATCTTACTAAATCACCATTGACATGGATAGTTAATGATCTAGGGATATGACCAATGGGCACTTGATTCGACAATTCTTGTAATTTGACTTCTTGGAAACTGGAGAATTTCGAAGCACGGGTCGACATGAATAATTGCCCTTTGTTATTATCAGCTTTACAGACTGGAGCATTACATTCTTTCAAAGGAGTGAAAGTTTTTGAGTAAACTTCTTGAAACAATTCGTAACCACACTTATCACAAGTGTAAGCATTAACCAAGACCAAAGGTTTGACGTCTGAGACTCTGGTAACAATACCACGAACAGTGATGTAATGACCAATTTGCGAACCTTTAATTTCACGTACCGAAAGATACTTCAATTTAGAAGTTAATGGTTTGAAGTAAAGATGGTATCTTCTAGTCAATTTTGCAGGGAACAAGTTTTCCGAAACCGGATTTTCTGGATTAGACTCATTCATATCGTTTCTTAAATGAGCATAAGTTTCATCGTCGGCTTCTTGTAAACGAGTATTTTTCAATTTTCTTTGGTGTAAAATGACATCCAAAACATCGTGTTTGAAACCAATGTCTTCAGTTGGTTCAGGCATTAACTCATCAATAACAGAACAAAACAATTCAACAAAAGTATTGGTATTTTGGATAATTTTATAAATCAAATCACTGTTTCCTTGAGACATCATGGCAAAATTCTGTTGATATTTCAGCAAATCATTTAAATCAATGTAAACAGTAGTAATCTTTCTATTTGCAACTTGTTGCAACATTTGCAAATATTTATGACTACCCGAAGCTTCATCGATATCGAGATCGGAATCTCCATCTAAATCCAATTCACTTGTCTTGTAATTGCTCAAGAAGTCTCTGATAGTATCTTTGACTTCTGAATAGTTGATATCTATCACCACAGATGGCAATACTGATGTAGCAGACATTATGGACTTACAACTGTTTAATGCTGGTTCTTTTTACAATCTTTCAATCTTTCAAGATGGTACGCGAAGACAAATTTCATTTTTCCTAATTGGGATAAATTAAATTTTATATACAGGAAACTTATAATCAATATTGGGAACCATAGATATGGCTGCAAAAAGGTGGGAAACAATTCATGAATTGGATGAAAACCGATAAAGAGAATGCAGAATGGATTTGTTGGTGAATTATTACTGAAAAGGGGTTGATAAAGTTGAAAATAATAATTTAGTATGTACAACAAAAACTACTAATCTGCCTGTTAATCTAATCTAATAATTCACAAAAAAATTGGTTGGAGATGCTTTCACATTCATTGTAGTAGTATAATCACGGTTGCAAGCAATTGTGGGTATATTAACGTTCCTTGGAATTCTATCAACCCTTAATCTCCAACAATAGAAATAGCAAAGTTAAAGATTAAACTTTAATTATTTTCGGTAGCAAATCTTTTGCAAAGGAACACCGAGATCTCCTACAATGGAAATAAACACCGATAATATACATTTTAAATCAATCAATAGATCGATTTACATAATAATACAACTAAAAAGATGACGATATAAAATGAAATAAATAAAAAACAAATAAATAAATAAATAAGTAAAACAAACAAGCAAAAAAATCAAAATAACATTAAAACATTTAATAAATAAAATTGTAATAAAAGTAACTAATCATTGAGTTTTTTTTCTAGAATTAAATTTGGTGAATTATAAGTGTAAAAAGATAAGTGTAAATAGAGTAATGGCACACCCCGTGGCCATTGACACCCCATGGAAAGCCTCTGTGAATCCTTGCTGGTTATTCCCCTTTTAGACTTTCCCGACTCCGTGACTTTCCTAAAGAAAACTTTGTTGTGATGTTTTGACATTTCCTGTGAAAGTTTCTGTGAAATTTCCTAATAATTTTAAAATATTGAGTAAGTGAAGGACCATACTCTGTGGTATACATCTGAAATGTATCAGTTCCGTAGCATCATCTTAAAACCAAACCAATCTAAATTGGTCGTAGCAGCATCATTTCGTAACCTCTTGACCAGCAGCAAACATGAAATAATATAAAAAGAGTGCAAAAATCGTTGGCGATTATCCACTTCGTGAAACTTGTGATAACACACTTCGTGAAAACTTAATGGCTCACTAGTGAAAATTGATAGCTCACTTCGTGACCTATCAATCTAATTCATTAATCCCACCAACGCCAATGCCGCCGACCTTTCCTCATCATTAATATCATTTTCCAAAATCAACGACTTCCGATGATTACTCATCGAATTACTTCTCGAACTATTATACTTCCTGGGAATAATCTTCTTCTTGGTGATCCCCTTTGCTCTTAAACTTTCCGGTCCAATAGTGGCCCAATCTTCTTCATCAGTATCATCGTTGTATATCTTCAAATGGGGTAATGGCTGATTCTGTGGGGTAGAAATAGGTGGAAGTACAATATTATTGTTAGTTAACTTAGTTCTAATATGAGATTCATTGAATGAAGACTTTCTTCTGCCCCTAGGAGTTTGAGAAGTGTAATTGGGAGATGAAGAAGGGATTGAGTTTATCGAAGTATTTGAATGGTTTGACTCTTCAAAAGAGTTCAATCTTGAACGATTGAAGGATAATCTAATAGTGTTTGTATTATTTTCCGGAACTCTGTTTGCAAACTTCACTGGAGGCAAGTCCACACCTTCATCGATATCGTCATCATCTTCATCACTACTAAAATCACTGTCGGAGGTGATAACATTTTCATTATACTGATCAACGGGTAATTTAATATCAATTAATTTCGTAGAAATTGATTCACGTTTCACTGGCTTCTTTTTGGACCAACCCAATTTGACATTAGTTTGTTTCAATTCATTAATATCAATCTTATTAGTAGCTTCTGTAGCATTTCCCTCGGGAGCACCCTCGGTACCTTCTGTGATAATATAATTCGAGTTCAATTTCCTTATCGCCCATTGGCCCCAACCTATCTTTTCAAACACCACATTGTTAACAGGATCTACCTGAGACATGGCCGACATGATCAATCTTCTTTGTTTGGATAACGACAATAAATCGAAACTGGGAACTTGTAAAGTTAACTGATAAGTAATATGCCTAATTGGTAAGGGACCTTTTTTGATCAACAAATCTGCTAATCTGGTGGGAGTAATTTTGGAAGCGACTTGTATACCCTCTGGAGAGGACGTAGATAACAATTTCTTGTTACTTTCTGGAGATACAGACATTGTTAGTAACTAAAAAACACAAATAAAGTAGTATTGAAATATTTGAAATTTACCAGAATCACGCTTTCCATAAATAAATAATCAGAAATAAAAAGATGACACAAAGACAGGGGAGTTATCGGGTAACTGTCAATCAGCAATTGGCTAGTCTGAGAATTGAATTGACAACTAGGTGGTAGTAACAATACCACCGCTATATCCTATCTTATTGGTACTACCAACTAAGTCAACCTAACAATCTTCAGTTTAGTTTAGTCTATTAACCCCTCCAGTATGGCGTTTAACTTTGTTTGCTGGGTGCAAATAGTCATGTATTTTTCCTGTGAAATTAGTCACTACTAAGAAATTGGAGATTTACAACAAGCATGGATTACGTAGTGGTATAGAGAGTATGCAACTGTAGGTGTAGTCTAATGTATCAAGTAACTATGGGGTATCTCTTTTCCTCGGTGGATTTCCAGATTGTTGGGTTATTATATAATCATCATCATCTTTATTTCGGGGATACTTTGTATCACCGAATAGTTACGCCTTCGAGTAATTCGGCTATTAACCTAGATTTACTAGATTTACTAGATTTACAGATTTCATGCTCAACGGTTAATCTTAATTGCGCCGATTTAGTTTGAAGGAATGGAGGAACTGGGTATATATGGTAGTTGTAGAGTTACACACTGCCATTTAATCTTTGGTGACTCGTTGTTTCAGTTTGTTGCTCTTTTAATGACTGATCATTGATTTTCAATGTTTATTTTTTTTAGGTGTTTCAAGTTGGATTACGTGACAGTGGTGAATAAATAGAAGGTTCTTTTATGTAATGATGCTGCGCATCATCTTTTATTGTCTTCTTGACATCATTATCTTTTCCGTATCTATTAATAATTTGCAACCGTTACGTGCATTAGAATGTGATTACCAACATGACAACCACGAAAAATATCTTACGTCATAGTTTTACTGAGTGAAACTGGCTAGTGGAAACGAGTGACATGATGATTATTCTCATGGTCTAGAGAATATTTCCAATGGTTGGTTACACATTAGGGTTCATCTGTGTAGGCTTATGTATGTACGCCATCGGCTTTTATGCATGGTGCTTATTGCCCTGGGGTATGGTGCTAGCTAGGAACTGGAAAAAATAGAATTTGCCTCAGTCTCTATCTGAATCTCTACAAGATTTCCGGTTTAGTATGGTTTGGGACTGGTGGCTACTGGCTTCGATTGATTTCTTCTAATTGTAGAAGTTTCCAACTAATTTTTAATATTGCAGGTTGGTATGGTAACTAGTCAGGGGTAAAACCGCTACAACGGTTAGTATGTGGAATCCCACTTATTTTTAATAATTTCACAGGTTGGTATGGTAACTAATCAGGGGTAATAAGCCAGTTAGTACTCTAAGTGGAGATATTTCAATAATTCCAATAATTTCAGTAAAAGAAACAAATCGAAAGAATAAACCAACTACGCTTGTAATTTTATAGATTTATCATTCATAATGTGCTATATCAAAATGATTATCAGCTCAACTATGAAATAATATAATATCTAATTTTACCTTTTTGATCCTATCGTATAAATCGGTTTGCAATCGATCAATCTAGTCGAGAATTTGTCTTTTGCAAATCTACATGTCAAGTAAATATAATTCAAAGCTTTATTTTTTATAAATTAGTCTCTATAAAATAAACAACAAAAATAGTCCATATAAAACGTTCAATATACTTCCAAAATATATCTTCCATCTTCTTTCATATCTTCAACGACTTTAGCAACATCCTTAATTACTTCACCTTGTTGAGAAGCACCATTTTGAACAATGTCTTCTAAACAAGCAGTAATATCTGGAACTGGCCAGGTTGGACCACATAAGTAGAATGACCCGTTCTTAACAATCATTGCATCAGTCAATGGTTCAATGGTTTCTCTAATTTTATCTTGAATATAAATCTTCTCTGGTTGATCACGAGAGAAGGCTGCCCCGATATGGGTCAACACACCAGCATCTTTATAAGCTTCCCATAATTCTCCGTAAAGATATTCTTCCTTCTTATGTCTCGAACCCAAGTACAAGTAAATGTCACCAAGTTCCATTCCTTGTTGTTTTTGCCAGATTTTTTCTTCAAGGAAAGCTTTAAATGGAGCTAAACCAGTACCTAAACCAGACATAACAATAGGTTGAGTTGATAATGGTGGCAATTTCATCACAGATGGTTTGACACTAACAACTAACTCATCACCAATCTTTAAATCAGAAAGATATTTGGAACAATGACCATATCTTAATCTACCTTTTGGATCAACCCAATCAACAACGACAATCAATAAATGAACGGCATTTTCATGGATCTTTTGCGAGGAGGCAATAGAATATTCTCTTCTCTTCAATGGGGCAATAATCTTAATCAATTCAACAAATGATGGTCTGGCCGATTTGAATTCTTGTAAAATATCAACATAAGTATCAAAGTCAACTTCTTGTCTCTTTTTCAATTCTTCAGCACCTTCGGCACCAGCTAATTTTTGTAAATGTTCTTTTTCTTTATCGTCAGTGGCAAATTCTGCTAATGATTCATAAAATCTTTTAGGTGGTTTACCCAAGAAATCAACATTTTCGGATAATGTTTGTCTTGCGGATCTAATTTCAAAGATTTTATGATTGTCTTTATTAGATGTTTCAACTAATACATCACCATCAACACCGTAGAATTGTAAAAATTCCTCAACAGAAGCAGAATTATTTCTACCATGGATTCCCAAAGCTTCACCGATATCATAAGTTAAACCAGTACCAGTAGTATCAAATTCAATGTGGAAAATGTTTCTCGAATACTCTTGTGGAGTTAATCTTCTATTTTCTTGAACTTTGACAACGAAATTCTTAACGGGCAAATCAGGTCTAATATCTTGTTTGATACCATAGGCTTCTGGGAAAGTCAATTTGGTAGCCAATTGTTTGTATCCAGTTTGGTAAACTTCTTCTTCGCCATCATCAACAACACTTGAGTTGGCAAAGAATGATGATTCGGTTGGGAAAAATGGTAAAGCAACTTCTTCTACTTCTTTTTCTTCTTCTTCAGTTTCAACCTTTTCATCATCTTTGGTTTCAGCTTCATCAACTTCCATTGCATCCACATCTTCAGCGGCCCATTCAGGTAAAACTTCAATTTGTTTTAAACCCTTAAGTTCATCGGCATTATTGATGAATTTATCTAAAACGGCAGCTAACAATTCAAATCCATTACCATTGGCTTGTAATAATTTATTAACAATAAAACCATTCAATTCTGGTAAAGCAGCTCTCCAGAAACCTAATTGGACCAAGAAATCAGCGGTGAACCCTTTAGTAGAATCATCTAATTTATCTAATTCTTCGACAACTGAGAAATCAATAACAGTTAATTTGTTGTTATTGGCAACTAATCCCAGTTTAAATTCTTGGGGTAATTTGGCAATAAAATCTTCTTCGATGGAAGTTTTAACCGGCCTGTTGTTACCTAATAAGATAGTGGCACCTGGTTTAGCAGTGGCTAAGATATCATAAGTAGATAATACAGCAACATCATCGACAATGACAACGTCGGCCGAGTCAACAGCAGAATCAACATTGGCTCCCGAGATGATTTGCGATTGGAATAAACCACCATGAGCACCATTATCGTACTTGTTTCTAACTGAAACGTTCTTACCGTGATCCAAAGACAAAGATAAAGCTAATTTATCAGCGGTGTTAACTAAAACACCAGTGTCGTTACCCCATAACAAGTATTTACCTGATGGAGACGAGTTGGCGGTGACATCGACATCAGCGTTGCTAAGAATAGATTCAGTAGGTAAAACCGATTCTGGGCTAACTTGCAAAACTTCTTCGAAAATTTTGGCAATAGTGATTGGAGTCCAAACAAAGTCCAAAGGATAGTTGAATTCTTCAACATTAACATCATATTTATTGTTCAAGAATAAAGTAGCCGAAACATCTGACTTGATGGAAGATTCACCATTTTGGTTAAAAATGACCAATTTTTTAGTTGATTGGGGAATGATGTTAAGGAATTCCTGTTGCAAGAATGGAACAGGGATTCTAATTTTGATCAAACCGTAAGCAGAATTTTCAACAATGTTTGATAATTGAACTGATTCATTGGTACCGTAAACGACAAAAACGGTTTTAGGGTTAGTAGCACCGACGTATTCAAAAGGTTGGTAATTAGTACCAGCAATTTGGTTCAAGTTGGATAAAGCCAATTGTAAAGCTTGTTCAGAGCTTTCTGGAGAAGCTTCAGTAGCATTTAACAAATCTTGGTACAATTCACCTAACTGGTTAACTCCCAACAAATCATTGAATTTGGTAAAAGTTTTGAAAAATTCTGGACCTTCAAAAAGGTTGACAGCAGGTTTACCAGTCAAAGCAGCTAAGTAATGATTTAAAACAGTCAAGTGTTGTAATTCGACACCTTGGTTAGAAACTGGGGTTAAGACCGAGTAACCCAAAGATCTGGCAACATTGACAGGATCGTTATAGTTTGAGTATAAAGAACCAGTCTTGACATCGTAATCAATAGCTGAAACATTTAAAGACAATGGTAAATTGTCGGTTTTAGCACCTAATAAAGTAGGTTGCATGTAAACCAAAGCATTAGCTCCTAATAAAGTACTGACAGGTTGACCCGAAGTACCTTTTTTCGAGAAATAACCGAGAATAGCATTGGAAGCACCAGATCTGACTTGCAAGTTGTGGTAGAATGGCACAACTCCAAACGAGTTTAATCTGGCAAAATCCTGACTCCAGGTTTTAATATGAGCATCAAGAATATGGTCAGTACCAACAACATCGTAACTGAAGATCTTAGAACTAATAGAATAAATGGTTTGATTAATAATAGTGGAACCATTAGTGTAGACTGAACCTTTCAAATTATGGGGATCAACCGTGGTACCAAAAGGATTAGCAGTGAGTAATTTTGCAGCCAGTCCGCTTAATTCAGACAAACTTTTAGCAGACTGCTTAGGAGTGTCAACTACTGCGTGTGGGGCCATCGTAAACAATCTATCTGTTCTTTACAACTATTTTTTGCATTTGGGTAATTTGCTTATTATATATGGATGCAGATTCTTCATTTTCACGTGATTTGACGTATAAATTACCATTTCTTTTAAAACGCGACATTAAAAGAAATCACGACATTGTGGAGACATTTGACATTTTATGCCACAATCAAATAAAACCCCATAGCGAGAAGTGGAGGAAGTAGAGTGTTTTTTTTTTATATTTACAAAATAGACAGTGTTATTAAGTACAATGTTTCAATTGGTAAGATCAAGAGTGTCATTAGCTTCTTTGAAACCGAAAAATGCTAGATTTTACTCTTCAGGATCCAAAAGATCGGGTAATCTTGTGGGGTACTTGGGTATTGCGTCGGTTTTTTTGGGTGTTGGCTGGTATGTTGGTAAAAATAGTACCACACCACAAGAAGTTAGAGGTTCTACAATTCCTTTGGATAAGTTAACTACTCCCAAATATGCTGGTGAACTAAAGTTTAACCAAGGGTTGGCTAAAATTCTAGAGATTGTGGGGGAAGAAAATTCGAACCAACAATTAGACGTAATTAAAGCCCATGCTGATACGTTTTTTGCCACTCATCATCCACCAAAACCGGATGAGCAAAAACCCCATACTATTATCTACCCCCAATCTACAGAACAAGTTAGTGCAATTTTGAAAATTGCCAATGAATATTCCATTCCCATTGTAGCCAACTCCGGTTTGACTTCGTTGGAGGGGCAGAATTGGCACACGCGCGGACCATACAGTATCTCTTTATCATTTGCCCATTTAAATAATATTCTTGCAATCAATCCCCAAGATTTGGACTGTCGAGTACAAGCTGGTGTTGGCTGGCAAGAATTGGATGAATTCTTGCAAGATTCCCCTGAAACCCGTCATTTGATGTTTGGCCCCGACCCGGGTATGGGTGCGACTATTGCCGGGATGGTCTCGACCTCCGCTTCAGGTACCAATGCTTATAAATACGGAACGATGAAGGAAAATATTGTCAATTTAACTGTAGTGTTGGCAGATGGTACCATTGTCAAGACGAAACAACGTCCTCGAAAATCTTCAGCTGGTTACGACTTAACTCGTCTTTTCATTGGTGCTGAAGGTACTTTGGGAATCATTACTGAAATCACCGTCAAACTCCATGTCAAACCTGTCTATGAATTCGTTTCCATTGCATCATTCCCCACTATAAAAGATGCTGCAGCCACTTCCCAGGAAATCATTAGTAAGTCGGGGATCCAGCCCAATGCTATTGAGATTTTGAATGAAACCATGGTATCGTTTGTCAACCAATCGAGTCAATCAACTAAACAATTTATTGAAAAACCAACTTTGTTCTTCAAAATTGGTGGCACTAACCAATCGTCTATAGACGAACAGGTTGAACTAATCAAGGAGATTTCTAATCGTAACCGTCTCATTAAATTTGAAACTTCGCATGACGAAGAAACCAATCAAGTGTTGTGGTCTGCAAGAAGACATGGATTGTGGTCTACTTTTGAATACGGTCTGAAAATATTACCAGACAAAGAGGACGTGCAAATCTGGACCACCGATATTGCTGTCCCCATTTCCAAACTTTCCACCATTATTGCCGAAATCAATCAAGATTTGATTGAATCTGGTTTCGATAACCAATTCTCCGTCATGGGCCACATTGGTGATGGTAATTGTCATTTCTTAATCTTGTACAATTCCCCCGATTATCAAAAAGCTTCTGATGTTGTCGATCGTATGAATGAACGGGCCATCAAATATGAAGGTACATGTACTGGTGAACATGGGGTTGGTATTGGAAAACGAAAATATTTACCTATTGAATTGGGTGAAACTTCTATTGATATGATGAGATCAATCAAAATGGCATTAGATCCTAATAGAATATTAAACCCCGATAAAGTGTTCAAAATCGATCCTTTGGACAATTTAGATGAATTGATAACCCATGGGAATGTCCAAGAAGGTCAAGGATGTTGCTAAGAAACAATGTAAATTATATTTATATATAGAACGATAGATAATAGACTACAATAAAAGACCAAACAATAGTAATATAGGTACATGAAATAATGTATCAAAGCGCATGACGATCCTCAATAACTCTCATCCGTCACATGGTCTGCCTCAAAACAACCCAACCATATTCTCAAACAATGGTGAGGACACCTCGGTCAGTGAAACAAGCCAGGCAGCTCGAACCAAACTGTTAGTGGAGAAATTGGTCACAAATTAAGGTTGGTTGATGAATTTGACAGATTTATATGTACCTTGGCGTCTAATTAGAGAAATGGATCATAATTATGCATAGTAAACCATCTGTAGCACATGAAGGTGCTTCTGAAGTAAGATGATTAGGCTGCAAAATTTTGGGTAAACTCCACAACCATGTGAAAGAAAGATCTTGCAACCAGCCAGCGCTACCTGAATAATGTGGAGGTGCGGAGGTGACCTGTAACATGTGCGGCTCGTGTCATCTCTGTTCACTTGGCGGTAGCTTGTACCCAACACCTGTGAGTTTACGTAAGCATGCATATATGGAAAATTGCCCTTATAGGCAAGCTTGTTAACCAATGGAATTGCTATAAAACTGTCAGGGGAGCCATGAAATCAAAACTAGAGGGTAAGATGAGTTCTTTCGACATCAACATCTTGGACAATGTTTACGTGAAGCCACAGATTGAACTTACATTCCCCTTGCCTACAGATCAAGATACCTATGTCAAATTAGATGGTAATGGAAAATTGAATACTAGTTTCAGATTGTTACAGAATTTCCTTAGTTTTATGGTTGGGTTTGATACCGATAAGATTTATGAAACTAATGAATATAAGTATTCCATTAATAAATATTCTAAAGAGTTTCATCAGAAATTTGAAACTTATATGGATGATAAGTTGACCAGAACCGATGATAAGTTGAACGAGTTGGTTTATGATTTGGTGAATCAAGAATTGAGATTGAAATTGATCAAACCAGGGGAATTTGATCAGAGATTCACCAAAGTCAAACAATTTATGATTAATTATTATAAAGAAACTAATAAAACGAATTTACCTACTTTCCATTCGGAAACTGGGATTAGAATCGCTTATATCACCGTGACAAAATTGTTCTTGAAAATGTACCCCGATGGTATTTGGGTGAATCGTGATGATTTCGAATCGTTGTATCAACAATATTTGAAAAATCCAATGAGTATTCTTTTCTTGCCAAATCACCAGTCCCATGTCGATTATATCATTATGCACGTCATTTGTGTTCGTTTCCAAATGGCTGTCCCTACGGTTATCGCCGGTGAAAACTTGAATGTCGCCGTCTTTGGTACGTTGTTGAAGAATTTAGGAGCAATCTTTATTCCTCGTTCCTTCAATAATGAATTGTACACTGAACAGAATTTGAACAATGTCATTGAATTCTTTTTAATTAATAACGTCGGTATGGAGGTTTTCATTGAAGGTACTCGTTCTCGTGATGGGAAACTTTTATTACCTAAGTACGGTATTTTGAAATCTTTCGTTACTACTTATTTCAACCAACGTGAAAAGCAAAATAACCCTGATTTCGATCTTTTGTTCCAACCAGTTTCCATCACTTACGAACGTATCTATGAAGCGGATGCTTTTATTGACGAAATGATTGGTAAAGATAAAGTCAAGGAAAGTTTCTTTGGGATATTGAAATCGGGAATTGATACTTTAAGAGGTGAAAAGGAGACTGGGTATATTTTGGATAAAGATGGGTTTAATGATAATTCCGAGCGTGATTTAGCAGGCCGTTTATACATCAAATTAGGAAATCGATTCAAATTATCGGAATTCATTGAAAGTGATACTAATTCATTTAAAGAAAATGAAGACGACGTTAATTTGAAAAAATTAGGGTTCAAAATCTTGCATGAGATTAATAACACCAAGTTTATTCCCAATGTTGCTGTAGTTGGTACTGCGTTGCAAATTTATTATTATTTCAATTTCCATGTTGGTAATAATCAACAAAAAGATCCCAAATATATAAAAATTGATGATTTCATACCCACATTGAAATTAGTTATTACAATTTTGCAGCGGGAAGTTCAACAAGATCCAATAAATTCCTCGGAATTTTCCAAATTGCTCAATTATAATAATGAGGAATTGAAAAATCTTACCATAGCCAGTATAAAACCATTCTTCAGATATATTGCCATTAATGAAGAAACAAGTACGATTAGAATCACTAATTCGATTGAATTATTATACTATAAGAACCTGACAATTCATTTAATCATTGGAAGATGTTTGGTATGTTCGATTTTGTTATTATTGAATAAAGATGATAAAGCCAACTACAATACTATTAATAAAATTTATTATATTTTAACGGGGCCATTGAAGGTTGAATTTTTATTTGATTATAATTATAATCCTCGATCACAACAAAGTTTTGTATTGCAAGATTTGGTTGATTTAGGAGTGATTCTGAAACATGAAAATGGCACCTACCAAATCGAAGATCTGGACTATGTGGTGAAATTGAGTAATTTAATCACACCATTCTTACAATCATATATCAATTTAATCAAAAATTTAACCGAATATGAACCACCCAAGAAGATTGAGAGAAGAGTTGATCCAAAGACCAAGAAATTGATGCCCATGGAAGAAGATGAATTGAAATACGTTACAACCAAGACATTATTGAAATACACGATTAAGAATTCGCAAGATCAGTCGATTGAATCATTCAACAAACAATATTTGTTAAGTGATTTATATTATCTTAATCATTTACAATTGGTAAAGATTTTCAAAAACAAAGCCAAAACCAAGGCGTTTGTCAAAATTAATGATTTCAAAGATTTGAATATCTTGAGAGACTTTTTACAACAAGTTGTTGACAAGAACCTTGTGCTTGATAACGATACGAAGTTGTCATACCTTTCTGATATAATTAATAAGAATTTTACCAGAGTGGAAGCACCCAAACTTTAGAGAGAGCATATTTAGAAAATATACGAATAGTCATGAAGGAATTGGTATGATCAAGTAGACCACCATAAATGTGTAATTGTAGGTATATCTCAGATCGATAATTCACACAGAATTAATTAGTGAATGACTGGAACTTGTTTATTGGTCGCAAATCCGTTATAGTCTAAACTAACTATTGGGCATAATTGTGGTGAGCCATACAAATATTGTGAATGAGTAACATCAACATACAAAAAGTGTCGCAAATCTAAGTTAAATAAGTTTAACCAGTAAATATACACCCCATACCTAGATATCTGCAAACCTCCATCCAACCTGGCGAAACCAACTCTTTCCACCCTAAAAGAAGTCTGGTCTAAACTTACAAAAACAGCCAAATACACATTTCTTTCTCAAGTGTATACTAGTTAATATTAACATAAATACAAGTATCTATAGACCCTACGTTTGTATGAAGGATTTTAAAATTCTCCCTTTTGGTTACTTTTATGGTTATCTTAATACCCGCTAAGTAATCATTGAAGATTACACAAGTGGAATTCCATCTATCAATCTATCCAATATGCCAAAAATTACATAATATTTCAAATGAATATTCTCTACATGAGAATATTTTTTACCAAAAGTCATCAAACATAGAAAACATACCGCCTATAGCCGTAGACACAAATCCCCCACGGATAATCATCAGTTCCATATAAACTATATACTGTGCATAGCCAGTTCTATTAAACTAAGCCATCTCTAATTCATAGCCTAAGTGCCAACCGAGGGTAAGGCTGCAAAGAAGAAATGATGCGACTTTTGCTGTCAGACCGGAAAAGTAAAAACCAGGCAATACTCTTGTTAGTGTAAGCTGACATAAATTGTAACTACTATGAACAAACCAACACCATCCAACACTACTGTCAATTCAACTTGACCTACAAGTACAATTTACCTAGTCAAGACAAAAAAAAGTCTTGGCTGCAAAAGAGGCTTAGCAGATAAGGGTGTGAATACGACAAGATCCTCCATTATCCGGAAAGATAAATTGGTGGTTTGATTGTTGATTGATTAGGTAACTCCGATAGGGATGGGAAAAGTAAAAAAAAGTATTACTAAATTAATAAAAGTCAGATGTGAAGTGATGCAATGGAGGATATGGTTTAGTATATTTTTACAGTATAGAATTGTAGGCTTATTCTATAGAAGTTACTTGTGACTGGAAACGTCATTCTCAATTAGTAAAACCAGCCACTGTTTCATAAATTCAAATTTGTTAGTACATCCTGTATATAACCCCCCACTAAATGATTTCAAACTGTGCCCCAGAATATATATAAAGTCAGCACTAGGGATTGATTACAAAAATTATCACAACTTTTACACACACAATGTCTTTAACTCCTCCATTATCACCTTCAAATAGTCTGAAAACTACAATCATTATCAATAATTTAAATAAACAAGACTTTTTACCCAATCAATCTAATAATAATATCATTAATAATTCCCCTTTAAGTCTTGCTGATCAATTGAAATTGAATATTTTGAATTTGTTACCAAAAGATATAGATTATCCTGATTTGCTGGTTGCAAAAGATGAGAATTTTTTCTTGAATGAGATAGAATATTGGAGTAATTTATCATTCTTGAATAGAATTATTGTCATTTTAAAACAAGATATAACCGCAGAAAGGTTATATGATCATATATCTTCCTTACTTTCTCCATTTCCTCATATAAAAATTACCCTCCAGGAAAATTTGCTTTCCAGATCAAAGTCATTAGATAATTTATTCCAAAGTGAAACTTTGGATGTTACAAAGAGTTTGGAAAATTTCAAAAATGTTAATAGTGATACTAAAGATAATAAAAATTATCATTATAATGAACCTACCCCACAACCAGGTGGGATAGATAAAGATGATACTAATGAAATAAATATTACTACAGCCACTCCCTTTGGGAGAAGAAGATCGGTGACAAAGACTTTGTTTACTCCTAAATTGGGGTTGGATACGTCGCCTCCAAAGTTTAATTCTCCAAAAATTCCTCAGTCGCCTACGATTACTTTGGATGGGACATTTTAACGAAGTGGAACTGCCACGAAGTGGTGGAGAATTATGTCCAGCCAAAGGCTGGGCATAAATATAGTGAAATCTATATTGTATATATTTCATTAAAGCCAATATAAAATAGCATTTAAATATCATCGAATGTACTACAAGATGCGAGATTTTAATATTTATGGAACATTCCAATGTTCTTTGAATCTAACTATTGGCTGGTCATAAATATATATACAGGTGAAATTTATATTTCATAGTATTGCTAATATAAAATAGGATTTAATTTCTCAAATGAATGTAATAGATGTGATATAATATTTATATCTTGATTTGGAAATTTATTTCACTGGGAATGAATAGATAGAGGCAATGAGTGAAATCTATAAGCTACAAAATATATATCTCATATTAAACTGATATAAAATAGGATTTAATTTCTCAAATGAATGTACCAAGATGGAGTTTTAAGTGTATAATTTTGAGCTTTGCAATCTATATTAATCCAGCCATTGAATCAAAGGTTGTGAATAAAGATAATTTCAATGGTTGAAATGGAATCTATATTCTATAAAATATAAAATCTATATTTCTATAATATAAATAGGGTATTGAATGTTAGTCTATTTTAGGTATAGTATTCTATAGCTTATCATATAATCGTAAACTCTTGTATCACGTGATATGAAATATGAATCAATTACTAGTTTATATTATTCTACTAGAATATAATTGTAAACCAGATCTACTTGTACATTTGATATATATTGTATTAAGATATTATAGCTTCTCCTCTGGTTATTTCCCCCTGTTTATGGAAGTTGCTGGTCCAATGTAGTTAACTGTAATTATTGAATTTTATGTCGCAGTGGACATTTTTCAAAAGATAATAGCAATTGGTAGAAGATAAAACAAAAAAAAATAATAGCAGTATACAACAGAGCAAAATTTAATTAGTTTAATCATTTATACTATACTTATCTATTATTCTCTTCTATTCCATCCTTTGTGATTTATTTCTCTCTAATAATAATCTTTATAATGATATTTACTTAAAAGTCAACCATTTCCAAACACGTGATCATTTTTTTCCCGTAATTTCTCATTTTGTTCGACTTGTTGGTTGTAAGATTACACAGTAGTCGATATTCTATTTATTATCAATATGA
Source organism: Candida sp. Y128-05E (assembly GCA_037042355.1). Taxonomy (NCBI): domain Eukaryota; kingdom Fungi; phylum Ascomycota; class Pichiomycetes; order Serinales; family Debaryomycetaceae; genus Candida; species Candida sp. Y128-05E. The sequence continues at coordinate 14,812 of JAXQKE010000215.1, read as the reverse complement.
AGTTCACTAATTGGGTAACAATTGCTTTGGGTGTAGTACCACTTGCACTTGCTAATAACGTACAACTCTCTATTGTGGAATTGGATAAATTACAAGATACACCCAGTCAATCTATTTCTTACAATCAAGCTTGGATTTATTTGGCCACGAAGTTTGGTATTGATGATTATATCACTTTAGGTGATATTGATCAAGCTACATTTGATATGATTAATCAGGACGAAGTTACTACTTCCTCTTTACCTAAATTGATTCTTACCATTGATGGGTTTGTTGGAAACGATTTTGAATCTAAATATACCGTTGATGAAGATTTAGATAGTTCTAAAATTTTAACGAAAATTTCAACCATTGTTAACAAGTATCAAGATTATAATAAAATTAACTTGTCTCCCGAATTCACCTTGTTTTCTGATAATGATGTTTCTGTTGATTTTGATTCCACCACTGCCCAATGGATTGAAAAACAAGATGAACTTGAGTTGTTAAATGAAGATTATAACAACTACAACAACCTTGAACCTGCCTCTTTAAGATTAATTAATGATGGCTTTTTCAAACATGAATTGATCCAATTGACTAAGTTAAAGGATTTGGAATTGAAGGGTGATCTTTTATTAGGTAATTTACATTGTTTGCTTTCTTTGGGTAAGAAAATTGACTTTGATTCTGCTAGTTACTTATCTGCAAAGCAAACTTTGGTTAATGTCTTAAATGAATTGAAACAAAAATATGATATTACTTTGTTGGTTACTAATAATACTGAAGAAAATGATTCTCAAAAATTCTCAAAGAGAAATTCTGAATTAGCTGAGGTTTTCGCAAAATCTTCTGCTGGATGTTTCTCTTCTGAAGATGCTTGTATCAAGGATACCAATAATTGCACCAGCCACGGTAAATGCATCAAATCCAAACTCTCAGACTGCTGGTCTTGTAAATGCCAAGCCACTGTCGATGACTCCAAAAGAACTAACTACTGGGGTGGTTCTGCTTGTTCCAAACAGGACATTTCCTCTCAAGCTAATCTTCTCTTATGGACTGGGTTAGGATTGGTCTTGTTGATGGCAGGAGGTGTACAATTCTTATACTCCATTGGGAATGAGAAATTACCCGGTATTTTAGATGCTGCTACCGCGCCAAAGAAGAATTAATAAAAAGATCTAGTTCATTTCTATTCATTTATATTTATATCTACATTTATATATATATTACACATACGTTAATTATTATACTATAAGTATTCTTATAATATGTAATGCGCTATTCAACATATAAATAAGAAGAGGAAGGGGATAATATAATATACCTGTTTCTCTAAATTGCTATATTTGTGGATGATATATTATGTATATAATAATAACTAGAAAATAAACCTAAATTAATCAAAATAATTATATTATATAAAATGTAATTATTTTCGTATAATCAATATCAATTGCTTTGTTTATGAGATTTATTTTGGGTGCTGTTAATGTAGAAAGACAGTTTATCAACTGCTTAAGATTTTTATAAATATTTCTTCATATGTAAATAAAATCTGGAGTTTCACGAATGCGGAAATTTATAGTTCAGTAGATAACATACTTAACAAATTAGTTACTTTCAATTATGATTAGAGGTAGAAGGCTGGTGGTGACTGCTGTTGCTTTACTTATAATGGTATGCATTATCATATTCATGAGTCAAGCTGGTGATGATACAGTTAATGTTAATTCAGTTCAATTGGAAAAATATGATCAGAAACCATTAAAAGATTCTCCTAATATTAAAATTGATTTGGATGAAAATAGTGATGATGAGTATACTAGGAAACCAAAGGTTTCCAAAGGTGATGATGAGTCTATTAAGAAACCAAAGGTTTCCGAAAATGATATCAATTTCGAGTTAGAATTCACAGACACTCCTTTCATGCCCAAAATGGCCAATGAAACTCTTAAAGCACAATTGGGTAATTCTGCTTGGAGACTCTTCCATACTATCCTTTCCAGGTACCCTGCCAAACCTTCACAACTTGAAAAGACTACTTTAGACCAGTATATAAAACTATTTGCCCAAGTATACCCCTGCGGTGACTGTGCTCGTCATTTTCAAGAATTATTACAGAAATACCCTCCTCAAGTGAGTTCTCGACAGAATGCTGCCATGTGGGGGTGTATGATCCATAATAAAGTCAATGATTCTTTAAAGAAACCTATTTATGATTGTACAACCATTTTGGAAGACTATGATTGTGGTTGTGCCAAGGATGAAGAGGAGGAGGAAGCTAGTTTGAAGAAGGTTGATGTAGATAAGGAGAGTTTACAGAAGGGGGGTTAGGATGTATTAACTATTATATATTTCAGATTGAAGTTGACAGAGAAGTAACTTTACAGGAGGAGGTTAGAAGGTGTTGTATGTATATTATTGTACAATGGATATTAAGATTAGACTATTGTAGAAAAAGAGGAGGAAGCTAGTTTGAAAAGTTGAGTAGAAACTTCACAGAATGGTGATTAGTATGTATATTATCTAATGAACTTTATTATCAAGCTATTGTACATCAAATGATGAGGAAATCAATATGAATACCAAAAATCAGCAAATCATGAGCGAAGTAATCGTAGCAAAGCGCAATATTATCTATTGGTATTCACTACCAGTATTTTTCTTGCTGATAAGCATCAAGTACAATTGTAGAATTAATATTGTTGATGATTTGTTCGAGAAATAGATAATCTGGTTAACTGACTCCTACTGTCATTGGAAAAAGATTGAGGTTGACAAGGAACCTTTACAGAAGGGAGGTAAGAAGATTTGCATGTGTATTATTATATAATGTGATCCATGATTAAACTATTGTACAGCAACCCGTCGCTTGCCTGCTTGACTTCCGCCTGTTCTGATATTGTAGCCATTTGTTCTCCTCTACTGGCAATTGGTGCAAGCATGGTATCAAGTAATCGGGAGTTTCCTCAATATGTTTCAAAATTAAATAACTAGCATTCGAGGCTGTGATGCGATTTCGAGATAAACTTTCGAGCAACTTATCGTTGAGCTGTTCTATCCTCTTGAGCTTGATCAAGGCTATCCTATCTTGCAACGCCTGGTTGGAATCCATGAAGAAAAATATCTAATGTAATTAATTAAAGTCAATAAGTTAGTACGCAGGAAAATACCACTTAGGTAAAAATAAAATCACCGGATGAATGAAAATGAACCAAGCAGAGGTATTGACCTAAACTGGGTGCGATTCATGTTTGGCAACAAATGGAACTAGTTCACCACCTACTTCTGTTGTATTTTTCTATTTTTCATCTTTTTTTTGGTTCATTTATTAATTTTCATCATTTTTATGATGCCTTACAAAAAGGATAACAACACCATGCAAAGGGTAATCACGGTAGATTGATAAACTTGGTCTTGGGTTATCTTTTAATTGGGCGACGAATAGAACCGAGTTTATCACTTCTTGTCTGTTTTATTCTCTCTTTCTTTTGGATCGTTTTCATAGATCAAATCATTAAATCAAATATTCACTGTAAGCAGTAGAATAGCCATGTTGTTAGGATCTGCTGAGATCAAGCTTCAGTTATGCGAGTTAGTTTCAATTTCCTGACTAATCTTTTGATTGTGCAAAATTGGATCTATTCACTTCGTTCATAAATGAAATCATTTCTTCGCAAATCCATTCAGTTAAATCATTAATCTATTCAATTCGTGAATAAATTAAAGATCAAACCATTCGATCACAAATCTATTCACTTCGTGAATAAATTCAGTTTTCCATTTAATAATTTATTCACAAATTTATCATTTAATTTAATCACAAATTCATTCACTTCGTGAATAAATTCAATTTTCTGTTCATTCACAAATTTATTCGCTTCGCTCATAAATTCGTTCATAAAAAGAACAACAAGAGAATACAAATAGTTATAACACTTGCCAAAATCAACGCATCCCTCTTCCTCCTAGTATTAATCTTTGAAATCAACACATTAATCCCCGGAATACTCTGAATAGAACTCAACATTTTCTGCTGGGCATTCTGCAAGTATTGCCTTTGATTTAACAATTCATCTCTCGTTTGAAACGCTTGGTCGAGTAACCTATCAGCGATGGAATTTGCATTATCGACTCTCACTCTCTCATCTAAAATATAATCATTAGCATCTACATTACGTTGTTTAGAAGCATCAATACCCGATCTAACATTAAACAAAAGATTAGATCTATTCCTTTCTTCTTGGATATTTAAAGTGATTTTCAAATACGATTTCTTGTGGTCTTGCAATATCTCCTTATGTCTAGTTAACTGTTGTAATTTGGAAGTGGAAATAGTTTCTGTTTCACTGACTCTGTTTAATTTAGTGAGAGTATCTTCTCTCTTGTTTATGATATCATTGATTTGATTAACAATTGCTTGATCATCTTCATTAGAATTCTGTTGAAAGTAGGAATACTTTGCTAACAACCCTTCTGTTTGTTTCTCTAGGTTAAGTGCTTGACCTCTGATCTGAGTGAATGTGCTAGAAGACATTGGAAGTGTTTGTTGTGTTCTCTTGGTAAAGACCACCTGATCTTTTCTACCACCTGGTAGATTTCCTTGTGTTTCTATACAGGAGATTACAAAAAGTGAAAAACAGCTTCAACCGGAGAGCTATTTCAATTGGAATTACAATAGAATAACTATTACAACAACAACTTAGTTACATTAACTACTTAGTATTACAATATCATCTTAATAAGCTTAAAGAAGATTAACAAAACAGAAACCAATTGATTCTTTTCCTTTTTTTTGCTTACATTATGCCACAATACGATTCGTCAGAATTGACTTCCATCCAACCACAACCAATTGAATTGGATGATACTGAAGAAATATACCATAATTCAACTAAAAACCTACGCAAATCTTTAAATGGTTTATATAAAGTTCAGAAGTATTCTGCTTATGTATTTGGTACTTTCTTGGGGATTCATGTCACTTCTGTAATTATAGTTCCTTCGGTTTCAGATTATGTTATTCCTTTTAACATGAAACAAGAGATATTTGAAATGGCTAGAGCTGTGTATCATGCAATTCCGGGTTTTGAAAAGGTGGTAATTCTTGGCGCTTCCTTAACTCATATTTTATCGGGGATTGGTATTAGATTAATCCGCAAGCGGATTAATTACCATAGAGTTAAGAATTATCATAAGAATTCAGTAATTACTGAGAAATCAGATAATATTGGCTTAGGTGGGTTAACTGCATTGTTAGGTCTAGGGTATAGGAAATCTATTATTTCAACATTGTTTCCTTCATTATCTCCTTTGTCATTTTCTGGATATATCCTAATCCCCTTACTTTGTTATCACTTTCTTAAATTTAGATATTTCCCTATACAAGTTGATGGTGATTCTAGTTTGTTAAATTTAAATTATATTAGTTACTATTTGAATCATTCAAGAATAAAGTATGGAAATATTGCTAATTTATTTGCATTGCTCGCATTGGTGTGGACAATGTCCTACCATTCAGTCTCCGGTTGGTTGAAGTTTAACCATAAATATTCCTGGAACTGGAAACGTGCAGGATATGCAGTGATAAATTCAGTCAGTTTGCTAGCAGTGATTAGTGTGTTTAAGTTTAAGAATGATTACGTCAACTTGGATAAAGCTGGATTCGTTGCTAAATCGTTCATGAAGTATTTGGGCTCGTTTTTGTTTAATGATTATATATAGTGAGCTAGTGAACTATCACGAAGTGATTGCGAACGAGGTACTCATAAAGTGATCCATAACGAAATAATTGCATAACGTACACATAAAACTATCACCAAGGATTGCGAAGAATTTATGAACAAAGTGAATAACTTCAGGATATGCTTTAATTTGCAATTCATGATTTGGTTGAATGAATTTATGAACGAGGAATGAATATGTGAATGAATCATAAAGTACTCATAAAGTACCTCAAAGATATCCGTGATTGCGATATTCAGCTACAGTCAAGACAAATTATGTTTATAATTGAATTATCACGATTGAAAAACAACACCAATAACAATAATAAAAAGCATATGTTATCGACAGAAATTAATATAGCATCAGTATCGTTAATGATTTACAAATAGATATATAGATTCACCAAATATTAATAAAGGTGTCAATGCAATAGCTCTGAGCGTATCTGCGAGTAGTTCTACCGTGGTTTGCTTGCGACAGCACTTAGATTTGTGATAACATGTAAATAGATAGTTAATATAGGATTTAATGTTAGTATATCGTCGCCAAAACAAGACCAAGTGTTCTCCACTAAGTACAGACTGCTTATCAAGCGAGATCTTGGCTACCCTTACATCATAAATATTATAGTCTCTTTCCCAACGGTTGGTTTTAATTGATGGAATTTGGTTGCACTTTGAAAAAATACCACATTTAAGCCCAAGAATGCCTCACTCTCACAGCACCCCCAATATACACAGTGTCATGCAAACTCCTCAGATGTAGCTAGTACGGTAAATATTTCCAACATACAGTCTACATAATAACTGCTGATTTTGACCCAAATCGTAAGTTTTCCTGCCAAGACCACCTGATAAATCTTACCACATCTAAAAGTCCAGTAATGCAACTAGGTATATATAAATCGAATTCTTCTTACTTTCATTTCATTTTCTTCAGTATATTATAATCAAGAATCTATATACATCATAAATAATCACATAAAAAAAAAAACTGGTACCTCAAACAATAAATAAATAAATATGAATAAATCATGATACTCATAATGGGTGGGTAGGAGTGGCTATTTGAAAGTGGAGGATATCCAATCAATTGAAATAGCATTAATCAAAACAAAATCATAGCAAAATCATCAACTACCCAAATCAAATCAAATAAAGTGTTGTATTTTCAATAAAATCAAACAATATCAAAATCTAACCAAACCATAAAAAACATCCATATTTCGAAACCATATCGGTTAGTTAAAATCCCGGCAATCCATTTTGAAAACCAATTCCTGAGTCGAGGCCCGGTCTGGATGACGAATTTGTAAAATCACGTGATTAACGTTTTTCCAATCCCCGCCCAGGGACCCGAGACACCCGTTCATAAAACCCCAACTCAACCATACTAAACAACAACTCTGGAATATTATCAATACTATACCCCAGGTCAAACAACTCCTAGTTTAAACTTTTCCAGTTTAAACATCTCATCCTAGGTTAAACAATTCACCTTTACTTCAGCCAGGATGTTGTTTAAGTCTAAACTTGGCTTCGCCAAGTTAACTTTAACTCGGCTAACGCCGAGTTTTCTGGCTTCGCCAGTTGCTTAAACAGCAACTTGAGCACCAAGTTCAGTTTGTTTAGCTCTCTTTGTCTTATAATCCTTCACAGCCGACTTAATAGCATCTTCGGCCAACATTGAACAATGTAATTTAACCGGAGGTAAACACAATTCTTTGGCGATAGCAGTATTTTTAATCAATAAAGCATCTTCAATAGATTTACCTTTAACCAATTCAGTAACATAACTGGAAGAGGCAATAGCTGATCCACAACCGAAAGTTTTAAATTTAACATCTTGAATAATACCAGTGGCATCGTCTACTTTAATTTGTAAACGCATAACATCACCACAAGCAGGAGCACCAACAAGGCCAGTACCAACATCAGAATCATTCTTGTTTAAAGTACCAACGTTTCTTGGGTTAGCATAATGGTCAAGGACCTTTTCATGGTAGAATCTTTTGAAGGAAGGAATGGAAGATGTTTGAGTAGCTAACTTCAAAGTGTTTGAAGAGATGGTAGAAGCATTGTATAATCTTGGAATAGCTTTAGATAAGTTAAACATTGTAAATAATTATAGTAATAGATTGTAAGCTAATAGTAATGATTAATAATTTATATAGCAAATGAAAAAATGAAGTATTTGGTTGGTGCACTCTCTCTCCACACGTGATCAATAAAGGAGTTTAATAAAATAAAAAATAAATGACTTTGTCAGTATAATTAATTAATAATTACGTAACATTACTCTCTCACTTTAGAAACAGTTATCGCTACCATCTCTTAATAAATATTATGCACTACCAGATTCTAATTAATCTCTCTCTTCCTGTATATTATTATCTCAAATGTCATCCTTCTCTCACTCGCCTATTGGTCTAGGTTGGTATTGGTTTTAAGTACATTTTATCAGAGCCGCACTGTAGCAGTTAAATTGGTGAAAGTATACTAATACTAGTGTACTATATTGTATAGTATTGTAGATATATTTATAGTAGAAGAGTATATTGGTTATTTTATAGTAGTCTATGGTGTAGTATATATACTCTATCTATATTGCTATATCTACAATTGCTATATCTACAATTGCTCTGTCTCCACTTTTCTTCATCGGACAAATTTCACATTTTCTTTCGGTGGTGGAGTTTTTATTTTTTTGGACGCTGGTAGATTTGATTCTAAGATTAATTGATATTGATATTGATTAGTTCAACTAGGAGAAGAATTGGTTTTATTTATATAAAACCTATCTTTTCTCTACTACTATTACTTTCTTTTGGCCTGGTTTGGTAGCTTTTGCTAGCTTACTTAGGTTTTATTAGACGATTTATTAACGACTTTTACGGAGTCTTCCTTGGTTAGATTGGTTAAACTTGGTCAATTGCATCTATTAATTATTTATACCGATTAATTTTACTTGGTTATCAGACGGGTTGAATTACCTTTATTAACCAATATGAGTTCAGACCCACCCCCTCCCGCTCCTACGACGCCGAAACTAAATCCCAACCCTAATGTCGAGGAATTATCCAATTACGAAGGCGTCGCCAATAGTGATGTCGATTGGTTATTCCGAGGTAAATCGAAAAAATTGACTAAAAATAATGGTAAAGACCTGAAGGATCGAAGATCCCTGGTGGCCCCAGATACTAGTGAAAATGGTAATGGTAATGCCAGTCTGCACCAATCGACAACCCCCAGTATACCAATAAAAACTGATGTTCCTCCAAGTCTGGATAAATCAAAGTATGCCATGGGAATCTCGCCAAAAACTCAAGTTCCAGCTATACCCACTCCCACCACTGCACCCGCCAATCAGCAAGAGAAAATCTCCAAGTTGGAAAAGTTCAAGTTTGGTAGATCCAGATCCAGTAGTAACCCCCCGGTTTTCAATGGTGATAAAAAACCAAATGACGATGTAAGACGCAAATCAAGTGTTTCTTCAATGTCGAGCATCGACGATGAGTCAAAACCCAAAAAATCATTATTCAACTCCAGCATTTTCAAATTTAATAATAAAAATAGTGTTCCTTCATCGTCGCCACCAACTTCTTCAATATCACCCACACAAGGGTCATTTTCAAATAACCAAAAATTAAATCCTAATTTAATTGGCTCCGCTTCTTCTTTAGCGAAACAACAGGAATTGATCAATATTGATAAACCTCCCATGGGGTACGGCAAACCAAGAGGCCGCAATTCAATCACGTCGTTATCATCCTCTTTCGAAAGCTTGTCGTTGTCAAGAAAAGACAAGAAGGAGCATGTGCCCCCTCCTCGAACTAAATTAAATGTTAACCCCAATAGACAGAAATCACAAGTAGGATTCGAAAATATTAGTTTATCAAGAGTCACCTTTGCCATTGACAAATTGCTGCAAGATCCTCAGCAACAAATCCCCTCGAGAAGACCAAAAAAGGGAAATGTGTTGATCCCTGAGGACTTGATTGCCCCTCCTCCAAGATTAGCCCAAGGAATTTCACTCCAGGATGGAGGGAAATTGTCCCAAGAACCAAAATATTCCGAACGAGAATTCTCTTTGGCAGTTGAATCACAAAGACGGTCCCAATTGGAATCGGAAAAACATGCATACGAAGCTCACTTGTCGGGTAAACGCACGGCCAATGAAGTCTGCCAATACAAAAAGAAATCGAGCCGTCGTGAATCTATCACCCCAAAAACTGCCGAAGAAGACCAATGGGAATCATCCAAAGCAAATAAAATTGATATTGAAAAACCAATGCATCTCCATGAAAATCATTTCGATGACGCCAACCCCGAGGAAGAAATCGATTTGGATGATTTGACCTTGGAAACCATCTATACTCGATGCTGCCATTTACGTGAAATTCTTCCAATCCCAGCAACTTTGAAACAATTGAAAAATAAAACTAAACCATTACAAGTGTTGAAATTATTAAATCCAAAGCCTACTTTGATTGACGTCCTATCTTTTAGTGATTTTATTTCAATTACCCCCATCAATACCATTATTTTCGATAACGTTTCCATGACTTCAGAAATGTTGAAGAACTTTCTCGCCTCGTTATACCACAATAAATCTCTCGAGAAATTATCTTTAAGAAATGTCGCTATAGATGAAATCGGTTGGGGTTACTTGTGTAAATTTCTTGCCAATAATTCAACCCTCAAAAAATTGGATATATCCCAACAAAGAATCAAAGAAGGAACTGATGAAAAATGTATTAGATCTAATTTGAATTGGGATTTGTTCATTCGAGCTATTGTCCTTAGAGGTGGCATGGAAGAATTGGTCATCAATGGATGTAAATTATCCGATCAAACTTTCACCCAGTTGTTCACTGAAGCTATCCCATTATCAACTATGAGATTGGGTATTGCTGCCGTCAACTTGAATCATTATACAGCAAACTTGGTGGCAAATTGGCTTGAGGTTCCTAATTCCAAGTGTATTGGTCTCGATATTGGATTCAATGATTTGAGCCAAGGACAACTTGAACCGTTTATAAGAGCTTTTAATAACGGAAATCAGTCGCTATTGTTTTTATCTTTAAATTCAACTAATTTGTCGAATATCCAGGAAACTTCAGATTTGTTATGTTCACTTACTAGGGTCGAGAAATTAAGGTTCCTTGATTTATCATCGCTACCATTATTGTTCCCACATATTATAAGTAAGTTGGAAAGGTATTTACCAAGATTCCCCAGTCTTAGGAGAATACATTTAGACTTGAATGAATTGAAATCAGCTTCAATAGGAGCTATTTCAGATATTTTACCTAAAATGAAAAATTTACTACATGTAACTTTGCTAGGTAATAGAGACTTAAATTATAGTGCAGCTGGGACATTATACACCGCAGTGAAGTGTTCAAAGATATTATGTTTGGAATTGGATTATGATTTAGTCCCTGATGAGTTAGCTCGTAGAATTGCTTTCTATTTGATGAAAAACTTGGACAAGACCGTCAATGAAGGTGTTAGTGCCCATGATGACGATGATTTAATATTCGATGGGTCATTATTAATGGAAACTGCCGAGAAGTTAATGAATGAAATTGATAACAAATCAGATAAGAAAGACGATATCAAAGTCCAAAAAATCATTGCCAATGCATTAATCACAAGAACCAGAGCCGTTCGTAAAGAAATTCATCAACAAATTGATACCTTATTCGAAAAAAGGCAGCTGGGCTCGTTATCGTTAGAAGGGAAGGAGACTTTATTACGTTATTGTTTACTAGATTCGTCGATGGAGAAAGTGACAAGAATGTTTGAAGAACAAGCCAAAATAAATGGTTTTCTTGTTAATTCTACTCCCGTCAGTCCTACAATTGAACATCCTAATGATTTCAAAATCCCTGAAATGTCCAAAATTCCCGACCTTAAATCGATTGATATAAATTTACATGAATCTTCGAGTGAGTTAATTGCTGCGTTATCACCACATGGTCCAGCAAGAAATAATAACCAACTTGGTTATTTTCCTTCTATGGAACAATCATTTCAACCTCATCAAGTGGTTACTGAAGCTTCAGAAGGAAAAGATGTTGCCATTGATGATTTAACTGGTAGACCGATTCTATTTAGATCAATCAGCCAAACTTCAACCCATGCCAGAGAGCTTGAAGAAGAAGAAGGTGAATTCCACAAGTTAGCATTATTCATCCAACAAAAGGATATGGAGGAAACAGCCGTCCAAAAAGATTTACCTTTATTACAAATTCCTTCGGGGTCTGAATTAAGGGATGCCATTATTGCTGCTAAAGGTATGCAATCAGCAGACGATTTGATTGATCAGGTTAATACAAACCGAGTAAATATCAACGAAATCATGGGTATTGAACCTCAAGGAACCGATGTTCCAATTGTTAATCAAGGTGAAGTATTTAATGACGCCAAACCTAGTGATACCACAAATAACCAGCATGACGATGCTGTGGTTGATGTTTTATATGACAATCTTTTAAACGAAGCACAGCGAGCCAGGTCTATTTCAAGACCTTGTCCATAATTATATATATTATGTATTCAATATGTTAAAAGCTAATGAATATCATGTACAATATAAAGATATATCAAGTAGTGGAATTAAACTGTCGCTGATAGCACATCAAATTATAATGAATCTAAAGCTTCTTTATTATATTTCTTAATTGGGTGTAAAGCTTCTGGTATTATTTTATTAGCTTTATTTATCATTTAACAAGTTCTCCTAATTTATCAAATATTAGTAATGCTTATTTTGAGATACTCTTTGCTTTATCTTTAAAAATATGTATGGCACAAGTACATTGAAGTATTACGGTAGAATGTAGCAACATATATTACAGGGTATAAGTGTAAGATAAAATAGCTAGAGCACCATGAATATAAATCCTTGATTCTGTGGGAACCTACCAACTTCATCTACTAGTATATGTATATAAAATGATTTCATCTTAGATTATGCGTAGTATAAATATATGTATTTAATATGCATTACATGCTATTATACAGCTTGCAATGCGCTAATACTCTACAACGAACACTTCGTGTTCGAATTAGTTAAGATTAAAGATGTATACTAAATTTAATATATAAATTATAAAAATTCCAAAAAAGACTAACCAATTTAGTTTTCGGCTTGGAAAGCAGCAATCTTTTGGTTGATTCTTTCTTGTCTTTCGGCTTTGGTCAATTTAACTTGTCTGAATTTCTTAGATTCAGCAGCGTATTGTTCCTTGGTGAATTTCTTTTCAGTTGGTTTGAAAACTGGGTTTTCTCTGATTTGGGCGTGAGCGTTGGCGTAAATTTCTTCAACGTCTTCAGCTTCGATTTCATCAGCTAAGTAACCTTTGAATAAAGATTTGTATTTTTCTTCATCATCATCCATTAATTCTTCCATGTATTCAGCAACGTGACCACCAAAGATGTATTTTCTTAATAATTCTGAGTCCAATTCTTCAGATTCGATATCCCAACCTGGGAATCTGTTTGGAGAGTGAGGAACGTGTAAACCACCGTCAGAGGCACCTTTCAAGACACCGAAGATTCTAGCACCGGTGGTGGTTCTTTGTAAACCAACATCTAAGAAAACTTTGAATGGTCTTGGGCCATCTTCAACAGCTTCGGTTAATTCGAATTCACCTTCAACTTCTTCAACACCGGCATAAGTTTCATCTAAACCTAATTTTTGTAAGGCTCTTCTGGCAACTAATAAACCGACAGCGTAAGCAGCGGACCAATTGGTCAAACCGTGTTCAATTCCGTATTGAGGTAATTCGTGAGCGTAAGCAGCAGTTAAGACGATATCACCGGTGATTTGAGAAGAGATAATTTGAGCAATGATATCTCTGTTGGTGAATCTAACGACCAATCTGTATTTTGGAGAGTTGTATTTAGCCTTGTGTTGGGTGACTAATCTCTTTCTGGCATAGTAGTCAGTTTTACCTTCTCTTCTTCTACGGAAAGGAGTTTGGAATCTGGAGTGATAAGCAGATGATTGTTGAACTTTTTGGAAAACCATTTTATCTGTGTTAAAGAAATCTTCTATATTTAAAATTTTTCACTTTATTTGGTAAAGCCATTTTTCAATTTGTGCACCACACGACAAAAGTTTTTTTCAGATGGGATTATATGTAGGATATTTGGTAATTCATAGTCTGTTAAGTAAAATAGAGTATGAGTTAATACAATGCATATAGGATAATCATTATCTAGTAAGCAGTGCAACCTTGGTTGCAAATATTGTAATTGAAGTTAGGATTATATATTCCGACAACAGAACCAATGAAATAAACATCCATAACATCTTGTAATGTATATAGACCGTATGATGACTCATCTGTATCTTTAGTGATAGTTTGATACTTTTTTCAGTTAGTTCACTTATTAGATTTATTATCTAAATAAGGTATTGCAGTTTCGATTACTGAAAATTGTGTGATTGTCGTATCTAATGTCATTGGTAAAAGTAGCAAAGTGTGTCTTGTATATATATTCTAGTAGACATATCCACAACGTAAAATTAGCTTTCAAATATCGGTACGATATTCTATCAAAAGCTTGAAATCAAGTAATAGGACTTCGATTAAGTCATTGTTTGATGCATACGCCCTTTCTTTGGAGACTTTCACCAATTTGGCAAATTTTGAAACATTATCATTCGATATATTCTTCACACAATTGATTTTTTACCACATTTTTCTAATTCTTGGAAAGCCGTTTTTTTTTTATTATTTTGACTTCATAAAGAGTGAAATGACTACATCTCCTTATTCTCCTTCTACTTAATATATTTTTTCTTTAATTCGTCAAAAATGTGTAACTACTTACGTGAATGAAAAAAATTTCGCAAAAAAACATTTTGGGGACAACTGTCTTAATTTTCAAGCATTCTGACTAAACAAATCAAGAAAATCTTTATGTAGAAGGAGACAGAGAGGCTATTAACGAATTTTTTTATGTGGAGACTTACGTCCGATACACCAAAACAAACAGAGAATTTTAGCATTATATACAGTAGGATCTTTGGCCGAGTGGTTAAGGCGACAGACTCAAGTTCTGTTGACGTAAAGTCGCACGCGTTC